>WHVB01000060.1:0-80466 GCA_015178965.1 Russula ochroleuca | reverse complement strand
CCCTCCATCACTGAACCAACACGTGGAGGACAGGAAGCAGACCGCCCTCGAAAGGCGTGCACAAGCGATCGAAGCTATTAACCGCACCGCCCATCAAACGCCACCACCCCAATTCAACGTGGATCAAGAAGTCTGGCTCGAGGCAAAAAACCTCCGACTGCCCTACCAGACCCCCAAACTAGCCCCCAAGCGACACGGACCCTTCCGCATCAGCAAACAAGTGTCGCCGGTGGCGTACCAACTCCGACTACCTGACGCCTGGAAGATCCACAACGTGTTCCACACCAGTCTCCTCACCCCTTACCGTGAAACTCCACAACACGGCCCCAACTACATCAAACCACCCCCCGAACTGATCGAGGGTGAACACGAGTACGAAGTCGAGGCCATCGTTAATCACCGTCTCTACAGGAAGCGGAAGACCTTGCAATATCTCCTCAAATGGAAGGGATACCCAGACGCAGACAACACATGGGAACCGGCCCCCCAAGTACATGCCCCCGCACTGATTGAAGAGTACCATCGAAGGCGCCCGCTCGACCAACCGCATAAAAGGACCGGTCTGAGGACTCGAAGCAACATCCTCTCCCCACACTCCAAACCATTATGTCCCACCAGACCATCCATCTCTCCCCCATCGAAGATGCCAGCTACGTTCCCGCCTCGCCCACCGACTCCTATGCCTCCACCGAGGCCCTCTTCATCCCTGCCCCAGGAACCCCCTACCAGACGACCGGTTCCAATGGAGCCCTTCCTCTTGTTGAGGACCCCGCGCCCACTAACTCAGCACGGGTCCTTGCAGTGGACCTCGCCGTCGGCGCTACGCAGCCAGCCATACCCCTATCACCCCGAGCCGTTAGCGCTATCGTTGAAGGACAAGCCGACGCCCTCACGGCTCCAGTTCTCCTCCGCATGGTCCGCGGTCTCATCATCACCGCCAAGCGCACCGAGGACCGGATGGAAGCCGTTAGGCTTACGGCCGAAGAGCAGGCCACGGCACTCGAGCAGAGCCAGGACCAACACGACATCCTCGCCCTTGGCGCCAGGACCCTCCAGCTCGACTGCGAGGCCAAGACCGAAGCCCTCCGCCTTGCCGACCTCACCATCCGCCGCCTGGCCAGCCAACCCCCGAGGGAGGATATTCGCCAGGGCATCCAGTCTGAACCCCCTACGGGCTTTATCGAGAACAACGGCCAGCTCCACTACTTCTCCATCCCCCTCCAAGGCGGCAGCAACGACCGCCGCATCGCCCCCTACATCCAACTTCTCGACGGCCCCGTTCCCCGCGCCGCTGGTACCCTGGGAGGCCCTGACGACCCTGTCTTTACTACAGAGATCTACGCCCAGCCCAGCTCCAACGTCGGTGTCGCCAATCCGCCGGTACCCAAGTGGTTACTCCGTGCCATCGACGGAGACTCCGAGATCTTCGATGCCTTCGCATTGGAGGTCCAGGATACGACCCAGGACTGGGGTCTCTACACCGACATCTGCCGCTACCACCACACCGACGTCGAGCTCACCAACATCGCCTCCCGCCTCCGCGCCCTCGAAGCTGAGGAAGCCGAGACCCACAACATCCTCGCCAACTATGGGGCGGGGATCATCCGCTACGCGACGCGTGGTCGCGCTCGCATCTAACCGGAGGGTGATGTTACCGTCCCCTCGGCCCTGGGACTTCCCCCCTTCAATCGACGGGGATATCAGCCGCGCGGACGACCCGATGGAGTTGGATGACCCCGAGTAAGTGGTAAGATCGGACTAGTGTTATTAGTGTACGCCTCACCTGATGTGGATGGACTACATGAGTCGCCTTGTGACTCAGCCCCTATGTACGTGACTCGCAGCCCCGTATCCTCATGCCCCGTGCCCTGTGCCCAGTACCCCGTACCCTGTACCCTGTAGTAGTATAAGTACGACTCTCTAGTGACTCTAGGTCGCTAAGTTGAGTCTCCTGTCCGTCTTACGACGGCAATAGCATCAATTCTCTACTCCTAGCCAGAAGGCGGCCGCTAAGTGTCACCGCTGCTTACGCGACGATAACGAGTAGACTCGGGGTGATAGTGACAAGGCTCTTAGCGGCCGCCTTCTGGCTAGGAGTGGGGAATAGATGCTATTGCCGTCGTAAGACGGACAGGAGACTCAACTTAGCGACCTAGAGTCACTAGAGAGTCGTACTTATACTACTACAGGGTACAGGGTACAGGGTACGGGGCACAGGGCACGGGGCATGAGGATACGGGGCTGCGAGTCACGTACATAGGGGCTGAGTCACAAGGCGACTCATGTAGTCCATCCACATCAGGTGAGGCGTATACGAATAGTACTAGTCCGATCTTACCGCTACTCCGGGTCATCCAACTCCATCGGGTCGTCCGCATGGCTGATATCCCCGTCGATCGAGGGGGGGAAGTCCCAGGGTCGAGGGGACGGTAACATCACCCTCCGATTAGATGCGAGCGCGACCACGCGTCGCGTAGCGGATGATCCCCGCCCCGTGACGTTGGTCGTGGCGGTCGGCATCGTTGCCGGCAAGGTGGGCAAGGGTTTCTCCGGCGTTGGCGGCGCGGAGGCGGCGGCGGCAGTTGGCGAGGACGTTGCGGGTTTCGGCCTCTTCAGCTTCGAGGGCGCGGAGGCGGGAGGCGATGTTAGTGAGCTCGACGTCGACGTGGTGGTAGCGGCAGATCTCCGTGTAGAGACCCCAGTCCTGGGTCGTATCTTGGACCTCCAATGCGAAGGCATCGAAGATCTCGGAGTCTCCGTCGATGGCACGGAGTAGCCACTTGGGTACCGGCGGATTGGCGACACCGACGTTGGAGTTGGGCTGGGCGTAGACCTCTGTAGTAAAGACAGGGTCGTCAGGGCCTCCCAGGGTACCAGCGGCGCGGGGAACGGGGCCGTCGAGAAGCTGGATGTAGGGGGCGATGCGGCGGTCGTTGCTACCGCCTTGGAGGGGGATGGAGAAGTAATGGAGTTGGCCGTTATTCTCGACAAAGCCGGCAGGGGGTTCAGACTGAATACCCTGCGGAGTGTCCGCCCTTGCGGGCTGGCTGGCCAGGCGGCGGATGGTGAGGTCGGCGAGGCGGAGGGATTCGGTCTTGGCTTCGCAGTCGAGCTGGAGGGCCCTGGCGCCGAGGGCGAGGATGTCGCGTTGATCCCGGCTCTGCTCCAGTTCCGCGGCTTGCTCTTCGGCCGTAAACCTAACGGCTTCCATCCGGTCCTCGGTGCGCTTGGCGGTGATGATGAGACCGCGGACCATGCGGAGGAGAACTGGAGCCGTGAGGGCGTCGGCTTGTCCTTCGACGATAGCGCTAACGGCTCGGGGTGATAGGGGTATGGCTGGCTGCGTAGCGCCGACGGCGAGGTCCACTGCAAGCACCCGTGCTGAGTTAGTGGGCGCGGGGTCCTCAACAAGAGGAAGGGCTCCATTGGGACTGGTCGTCTGGTAGGGGGTCCCTGGGGCGGGTATGAAGAGGGCCTCGGTGGAGGCATAGGAGTCGGTGGGCGAGGCGGGGGCGTAGTTGGCATCTTCGACGGGGGAGAGATGGATGGTTTGGTGGGACATAGTAGTTCGGAGTGTGGGGAGAGGATGCTACTTCGAGTCCTCAGACCCGTCCTTTTATGCGGTTGCTCGAGCGGGCGTCTTTGGTGATATTCTTCGATTAATGCAGGGGCGTGTACTTGGGGGGCCGGTTCCCATGTGTTGTCTGCGTCTGGGTATCCCTTCCATTTGAGGAGATATTGCAGGGTCTTCCGCTTTCCGTGGAGACGGTGATTAACGATGGCCTCGACTTCGTACTCGTGTTCACCCTCGATCAGTTCGGGGGGTGGTTTGATGTAGTTGGGGCCGTGTTGTGGGGTCTCGCGATAAGGGGTGAGGAGGCTGGCGTGGAACACGTTGTGGATGTTCCAGGCGTTGGGTAGTTGGAGCTGATACGCCACCGGTGACACCTGTTTGCTGATGCGGAAAGGTCCGTGTCGCTTGGGGGCTAGTTTGGGGGTCTGGTAGGGTAGTCGGAGGTTCTTTGCCTCGAGCCAGACTTCTTGGCCCACGTTGAACTGGGGTGGTGGCGTTTGATGGGCGGTGCGGTTGATAGCTTCGATCGCTTGTGCACGCCTTTCGAGTGCGGTCTGCTTCCTGTCTTCCACGTATTGATTCAATGATAGAGGGGGGTCTGTAGGGTGTAGGCGAGGCATGTAGCCGAGGAGTGCTTCTGATGGGGCGATGTTGATGGTGGCATTTTTGTGATTGTTGTGCACTGTGGTGGCTATTCCCAGCCAATCGCTCCAATCAGTCTGGGCGCTGTTGGTGGTTAGGCGGAGGTATTGCTCTATCCACTGATTTGCTCGTTCTGATAGTCCGTCTGTTTGGGGGTGGAATGCTGAGGACACGTTTTGTTTGATCCCCAGTTGTTGGGCGAGTGCCCTTGCGAAGAAGGATGTAAATCGGGGGTCTCTGTCGGATATGACTTTATCGGGTAGGCCGAACCATCGGTAGACATTGTCGTAGTATAGTTTGGCCACCTCTTGTCCGGTGATGGTTGTCTTACAGGGGAGGAATACGGCCGCTCTCGTGCATCCGTGGTCTACTATCGTGAGGATGGCGTCATACCCCTTGCTGGTCGGGAGTTGGGTGATCAGGTCCATCGCTACGATCTGGAACGGGAGTGCGTTGGTCGGTGTGGGGATGCGGTAAAGAGGGACCTTCGCTCGTTTTGTAAGATTCTTGCCTTGTTGGCATTTGGCGCACCCTCTTACGTATTGCGCGATCCATTCATTCATGTCTGGCCACCAGAAGTATCGGCGGATGGTTGTGATGGTGGGGTCTCGTCCTGGGTGTCCTCTGATTTCCAGGTCGTGGAACCGGTGGAGGATTTCCTTTTTCAGGGCGTCGTCTGGTGGGACGGCGATTCTACCTTGTACGCGCCAGTGCTTCAGGTTGTTGTCGTTGTGCGAGTGGATCATGGTTGCTTTGTGGCGCTTGATCCATCCTGCGATCTCGGCGGGGTACTTTCGTTGCATTGTCCCTATCCGTCGCTCTAGTTCCCACCACTCGTCTTTGGGTTCTTCGGTGGTGGACAGTCTGATAAAGGCGTCTGGGTGGAGGAGGGTTAGATCCTGGTTGTCTGTTTCGCCCTTATCCACTCCTGGGGGTCGGGATAGGAGGTCTGCCGAGGTGTGGAGTTTGCCTGGCACGTGTTGGATCTTTAAGTGGTATTCTTGGAGTTCTGCGAACCATCGTGCTACTCGACGGTTTACCTTGCGTGGGGATTTCCAGAAGGTTAGGTTTGCGTGGTCGGTGAGGACTGTGACTGGGATCGTTGATCCTGCCAGGTGGGGTCGCCAGTGGGCTAGGGCTTTCATTAGTGCCAGGAGTTCTCTCTCGTAGATGTCGTAATTGCGCTCGGTTGGGGTGAATGTTGCGGAGTAGTAAGCTATGGGGTGTTTGGTTGGTGAGGTTTTTCTGGGGTGTTTATCTCCCTCCTGTAAGAGTACGGCTCCCACGCCGTACGCGGACGCGTCTGTGGCTAGGAAGAATGGTTTGGTGTAGTCGGGTTGGCGTAGGATCGGGTTTTGACACATGTGTTTCTTGAGGGTGTCGAAGGCTTTTACTTGGGCTTCTCCCCATGCAAATGGTGTCGCCTTTTTGGTGAGGTGGATCAGTGGTCTTGCGATCTTCGAGTAGTCTTTGATGAAGTATCGGTAGTATCCTGTGAATCCCAGGAAGGCTCTGACATCTCGGACTGTCCGTGGAGGTTTCCAGTCCGCTACTCCTTGCACCTTGGCTGGATCCATCCGTATGGTGTTGTGGCCCAAGATGACGCCTAGGAACTCGACTTCCTTTGCTTCGAAGACGCACTTCTCTGGTTTGAGGAAGAGATCGTGTTTGCGTAGCTTGTCGAGGATTTGGTGGACTCTCGTTCGGTGGTATGGGAGGTCTGATCGGGTGTGTATAAGGATGTCATCCATGTAGATCGACAGCCAGTCTTGTCGGAGTTCCTCTCTGAATAGTGCGTTCATCATGGTCTGGAAGGTGGCTGGGGAGTTGGTCATCCCAAAGAACATCACTTGTGGTTCGAAGAGGCCGTGGTTTGTGACGAACGCTGCTTTCCATTGGTCTCCATCGCGTATTCGTATGTTGTTGTATCCCCAGCGAATGTCGAACTTGGTGAATAGGCTGGCTCCTCTGACTCTCGCGATGAGTTCTGGGATGAGTGGGAGTGGTGTGGCATTTCGGCGGGTCCATTCATTGAGCTTCCGGTAGTCCTGTACTGGTCGAAGCTTCCCGTCTTTCTTTTTGACGAAGAAGAATGGGGCCGCGAATTGACTTTTGGACTCGGTGATGTATCCTTTGTCGAGGTGTTCCTGGAGGAACGTTGCTAGTGCTTCTTGTTCCGGTTGGGTCAGGGCGTACACCTTCCCTGGCATGTGTTCTGGGTGGCCTGGTTTCAGTTCTATGGCGTGGTCCCATTCTCGTGGTGGTGGGAATCGCTTCGATTCGGCTTCGCTGAACACAAATGAGTGGCGGCGGTATTCCTTTGGGATTGGTGAGGGTTGGATCGCGTGTTTCTCGGCTAGCTTCGAGGCTAGTGTTTGTCGGTCTGTCGCCGTGGCGGTATGGATCTTTGCCGTCGTCCGCTTGATTCTGGCTTTGATGACGACGGGTAGTTGTTCGTAGGCGATCCATCCTTTTGCCCAGTCGATGACCGGTTGGACTGCGGCGAACCATGGGTAGCCTAGGATTACTTTTTGCTCGCCTAGGTTGGTAAGGAAGAAGCGCATTGTGCGTGTTTGATCGCCTGTTCGTACGTCTAGGTCGGTGTAGTGGGTGATTTGCCCGTGGCGATTTTGTGTCCCATCCACGTTGAACACTTTGCGGGGTTCTGCCAATTCTTCGATCGGCAATTTGAGTTCTTTTGCATAGTTGGGGTTGATGAAATTCTCCGTGGCGCCGGAGTCTAGCAGTGCAGAGGTTTCGGCCCTCTTGAACAAGGAGTTTAGATATACGCGAATTGTCATTGATCGACGGTTCGATAGATACACGCTCCTTGTACTTAATGCCCTAACCAAGGCCGAACTGGTTAGGCGTCCTGAAAACCCTCTTCCTCGGCTGCTACTATTCCTCCCCCGAAGTGCGCCGCTACCTGGTCCCGTTGGTCAGTGGACATGGCTGCCAGCCTGGTGGCTATTTCGTCCACTGGATTCTCGTTAGTGGTCGTGGTGTCCGACATCCAGTCGACCAGTTGTGCCGTGGCTACGCGCGGTTTCTTCTTCCGGTTGGGGCAGTTGCGCGCGAAGTGTCCCACTTGGTTACATTCATAGCAGGCGCCGCGGGGGGCTCGGTCGGCGCTGCGGGGGTCTCTATTGGTCGGTTGGGTTTGTGCGACGTTTACTTGGTAAACGTTCCCTTGTTCGTCTTGCATCTGGACCGTCCTCCCTTGGGGGTTTCGGTTCCTCCAGTTATTGTTCCGGTTGGCGCGTGCTCGGTCTGCGTCGACGTCCATCGGGACGGGGGCGTTGTTTAGATGGCGGGGGGCGTTGGTGGAATTATATCCTCTGATGTTGGGGCGGCTGGTTTGTTGGTTGGTGGGGTTGGGCTGCGCGAATCGGTTCCACCTCGATGATGGTGGTCGGTTCGTGGTGCCTTTGTCCTGTTTGAACATCTCGTAGATGAGGAGCTGGGACGCCACGCTGTCGATCGCTCGCTGTTTGATCTCTGCGTACGTATTGACCTTGGGAGGTTTGACTATATCGTTGACAATGGACTTGGTTAGTCCTTTCAGGAAGTACCTGACAGTCGCGGGTGCCGTGAGCGGGTATTCAGCCTTTCGGGCGACTCTTTCGAAGTCTTGGATGTATTGGTCGACTTCGGGCCATTTCATCTTCATATTCTCGATCTGAAGACGTGCTCGCTCTTCGGCTTGGGTGTCTTGGAATTGGTTCCGGAACTCGTTCAGGAAGTGTATCCAGACGTCGGGGACGTCTTCGATGAGTGGGTCCAGTCGATCCACCCAGTCTCCTTGGTTGAGGGCCCATTCGTCTACGGTTGGGCCTTTGATGAACGTCAGTGCTATTGCTACGCGGCGGATCCAGGATTGGAGGCCAGGGACCGTGGCGTTTACGCGGAAGTAGTGTCGTAGTTCATTTATGAATTGATCCGCTTTCGCTCGGTCTCCGTCAAACTCCGTGGGGGCGCTCCCCATGAGGCGGGCGTCTTGGTTTGCTGGGGGCATTGGTGGTGCGGCCGGGGGGTTGGGGGCTCCGGGGTTTCCTCCGGGGTTGCCTCCTCCCCCTCCGGGGTTTCCTCCTCCTCCTCCGGGGTTGCTTCCTCCCCCTCCGGGGTTTCCGCTTCCTCCTCCGGGGTTGTTACTCGGCTGTCGCTTCATTGCCGTGTCTAGCTTTTTCTGCACGGAGGCTACTATCTTGGGTTTGGTGGTTGTGGTGGCGGTAGTGGTGGTCGCTGTGGTGGTTGCCATAGCGTGTTCGTGTATCAACGAAGCGAATGGTCGAGTGTCGAAGAGTGGGGAGTTTCTGATGGTGGTGTTAGTGGGGTCCTCTGTGGGTTCTTCGTCAGTGGTGGGCGAGTTGGGTTGTTGATCTGTGGAGACGGGAGATGGGGGTCGAGTGTTATCCTCGGCGTCGCTGTCGGAGTCAAGGGGAATGGGTAGGAATGCTCCTCCTTCGCATCTGCGTCGGTGTCTTTCTTGTGCGTTCAGCTCGTTGTGGGCTTCGATGTCGGGTCTTCTGGGTCCTCGCACTAATTTGAACTTGTCTCCGTCCTCCTCGAGGTAGACTTGGGTGAGGACTCCTTCCTTATTGTGTATCCAGACGTGAGTTCCGTCTATGCAGTCCTGTGCCTTCTTGGTCGTATCAGGATGGTATAGTATTGCTATCCCGTCGTATCCGGGGATGACTCCTTTGTCGATTCTGCGTAGGTGCGCGTTCTTTGGTGGTTTGTCGTCGTCTCCAAAGTCCGTGAGGTAGTCCTTGGGTGGGGCCTCCGTGATGGTAAGAAAGTTGAGTCTAATGTCACCGCTGCTTACGCGACGATAACGAGTAGACTCGGGGTGATAGTGACAAGGCTCTTAGCGGCCGCCTTCTGGCTAGGAGTGGGGAATAGATGCTATTGCCGTCGTAAGACGGACAGGAGACTCAACTTAGCGACCTAGAGTCACTAGAGAGTCGTACTTATACTACTACAGGGTACAGGGTACAGGGTACGGGGCACAGGGCACGGGGCATGAGGATACGGGGCTGCGAGTCACGTACATAGGGGCTGAGTCACAAGGCGACTCATGTAGTCCATCCACATCAGGTGAGGCGTATACGAATAGTACTAGTCCGATCTTACCGCTACTCCGGGTCATCCAACTCCATCGGGTCGTCCGCATGGCTGATATCCCCGTCGATCGAGGGGGGGAAGTCCCAGGGTCGAGGGGACGGTAACACTAAGAGCCTTGTCACTATCACTCCGAGTCTACTCGTTATCGTCGCGTAAGCAGCGGTGACACAGCAGTACAGTAAGAATCTCAGTCAGCCAGTCCAGTCAGTGAGCCACGCGTGTATCATACAGGAGTCATGGGATCACGTGATCCCAGCCAGTCCGTCGGTCCGTAAAACACCTCACCTCTCTCCATACTAGAGATGGAGCTTATCAACCGCACACCTTCCTAAACCGTCAAGTGTGCACGAAGCCTTGCTGCGGGCTTAACAAGAGGGCCCAGGAGCATGAGAGGACGTTTGCCGATATCGGCTGGCCTGCTGAGCATGATGGTGGCGAGTGTTCGGTGAATTGCGAGAGGTTCCCACCATAGAGCAAAGCAGAAGTGGCGAGGGAGATGGGAAGTCGAGTGAGTGCAGTTGAGAGGGGTGACAGCAGCAGGGCGATTGCGGAATGGCAGGATCAGACAGAGCCAGAGCAGGAGGTGAATAGAGCGTAGTACGAGCTGCATACCATTGGCAGCAAGTCCACAACTGCAGTCATCTCAAGTTGGTTCATAGCTAATGTGATATCGACTGAATACAGAGAAAATAAAAGCAAGTGCGGACGAAGAGGAGTGCTGCAGTGGAGGAGGAGAGGACGAGTCGGATGACGTAAGAAGGTCCCACGTACCCTCGTCACGCACCATATAAGGAATGGAGAAGGGAACGCATGGTAAGCCTCCCTTTGGCCTTTGGCCTACGGTCGGAATAAGGCCAACTACGTTATGTTAAATAACTCAGGTAAGCGTATAACTACGTCACCTCGTTGGCTCGTAAACGAACAGTACAGTACAGCACAATGCGAAATGATACATTAAAACGGTGCTTTAATTTGCGATGCAGATATTCCCGTCACGTGCGCCTCAGGCGTGTCCAGCCTTCCTTGGCATCTAGCATCAGAACAGGGCACTCGGCCCGGAAGTGACGGAACGCAGCATACAATGCGCTCATTAGGGGTACTGGTGGATGTGATGTAAAAGGGAGTGTGTTTGAAGCGTTTCCAGCTTGGTTTCTTGGCCATCCAGGCCGTCCAGCGGGGACACGCACAGGTTCATGGAGGACATGGATATCTCCTAGTTATGAGGGATTGTGGTCTTCCACAGTAAGTATGAGTGCAACGGTCGAGAAGAATCTTCAGGCCATCATGCGGGTGAGTGGCCCGAATGTACGTGTCAATGACAAGTATCTCCCCTTTCCCCCATTATATTTCCTGCAAAGTCAGTAATAGATATACGGTGTGACGTGTCAGACAAACAAATCAAACCTATTTGATGAGCGGAGGGCTAGGCAAATTTTGTTGATGAAAACAACGTTCTCAGAACCCAAAACTTGCCTCAAAACGAACAAAAATTTTCGAGGAGTTTCTGAGATCTTGATATTGAGTACTGAGTACTGAGTACCCAAGTACAATCCCATTTTTTTGATACAGTACTACGCATACAAGAGATACCGTCTACAGTACTACAATTTTGATTCCAACAAGTTACACCCACTTGAGCCCATTCCACCTACACCCTCCTCGATTTGCGTTCGATCCCCCTCTGGCCAGGTTCGCTCGTCCTGCGCGATACCTGCAGCCCATGCTATAGACGCGTTGATCAGGGCATCGATTTCTGCCCGCGTGTTGCCAGCATGTAAGCACACGCGTACTCGGTCCATGCCCTTTGGCACAGTAGGCCAGCTGATCGGACGCGCGTTAAGTCCGTGTGCAAGAAGGTGAGCAGAAAGGGCGCGCGCGCGGGGCGTCAAAAGTGGTATGATCGGTGTTAGCGGTTGTGCCATCGAGGGTTGTTGATGTTGTTGTTGAAGGCGGGCTGGTAGTGCGAGGACGTGCGCGGGGATAGACGACGCGGCGAGCGATGCACGGAGGCGCTCCTGGAGGTATGTCGAGTGTTCAAGAACTTGCGCAGCAAGCTTTTTCATGGATGAATAAAGGGAGGGAGTGCGTCGTTAGGCGAGGGGCCGGATAGCGAGGACACGTACCCTTTCGGCTGTGCCGTCCTCGAGGAGGTCGAAGGAGCACGATGCAGCGATGATAGCGGCATTGTTGAGAGATGTCGTGTATATTAACGGACGCGCGTAATTGAGTAGATAATCCCGAATCAGTGTGTTCGTCAACAACACGGCTGTGGGTACTAGTCCACCAAAGCTCATATTGGCATATAGAGGGGGCACGCACCACCTAACGCCGCGAGCGCCTTGCCGAACGTATGCAACCGGGCAAGCACGCGGTCCTCCAGCCCGAGCAGCGCGACCATCCCGCGACCTCCAGGCCCATATAACCCCGTTGCGTGCGCCTCGTCGACGACCAAATGTACGTTGCCAGCCGGGAAGACCTCGTCCATACCATCGAGTATCGCGCGGAGCGGAGCGACGGTACCATCCATGCTATACACGCTCTCAACTGCGACGAACACGACGCTCCTGCCCTCCCTGAGCGCAGCACACTCGCCCCAGAGCGCCCGAAGCGCAGCGCGCAACGCACCGATGTCGTTGTGCGCAAAGGGACGAAGCATGCGTGGCGCGATGCGGGAGGCACGCGCGCCATCGTGCACGGACGCGTGTATGGCCTCGTCGTGGAGCAGGGCATCGCCCGTCTGCGGCACGCACGCGAAGAAGCCCGCGTTGGCGTCGAAGCCGGAGTTGAAGAGGAGCGCCGCGGGAGAGCGGAAGGTCCGTGCGAGGCGGGCTTCGAGCGCCGCGTGGGCGTGGTTGTATACGAGGAGGCGGGAGCCGCCTGAGCCGAGGATCGATGGTGATGTGTTGAGTGCGGAGAGGACGCGTGCGCGGAGGTGGGGGGAGGTTGAGAGGGAGAGGTAGTCGTTGGAGGAGAAGTCGACTGGCGCTGCGTGCGGCGGTCGCGGTGTGGGACTGATGGCCGGTGCGGTGGTGAGATCGGAGATGGATCCGGGAGTTGATGGGGAGAGGGAGAGGGCAGGGTCGGGGAGACGGCGTCTGATGTTCCTTTCTTCGCGAGAAGCGAGTGCCGCGGCGAGCTTTTTAGCAAGGGACTCGGACATGCGCGTCTACACGTTTGCTGCTTGCGCGAGTGATCAGATCGATCGGCGGTCTGTCCGTCTTAGGGGTGGCGGGGTTGTAGCGTAGGACTGTACAACTGTACAGTAGTCCGAGAAAATTTCCAATGGCACGATGTGTGGCGTGCCTGGTTGATTTATTGTACAGTATAGTCACACAGAAAGATGGCTTGAGAGCCAGCGCGAGCCGGGAACATATTACAGGAAGGCCATAAATTAGAAGACTGTGAGTATGTAGATGAAGAATGTGTAGCAGAAGTGAGCATGATAGACGAAGCCGAAAAGCGCTGAAAGCTAAGCTGCTGTATCGGCTGTTACGTGCCACTGCCAACGACAGATGTCCTTGGACATCTGAACCGTCATCAAAACCTCCAATGTCATCTTTGAAATTCTTCGAGATTCTGAATCTCGAAGAACTTCAAAGACGACATTGGCCTAGGGAGAATCAGAATCGAGAACAAGAGAAGGTCTTTTTGAAAACAAAATCGCGATGACGACCGGAGACTCATATACTCAACAACAACTGTGCAGGTCCTTCATGCCGCCTCTGGACACCTTGGAGATTCGGAGGCAGTCAGCCTGGTGAGCCTTAGATAATTCCCTGTTTCTTTTGCTCGTTTTAACTGCATCCTCTCAAGGTCCTTCACCAGCCTCGATTTTCTTCTCGCCGTACGTCTCCTTTCATCGATCGGATCCCCTGTGACGGCATGGGTCTGCCAGGCGGCCAGAGGACTCAGTACATAAAAGAGATCGACGAGTGCATCGTAGTATAAGTATGATGCACTCCTCGATCTCTTTAAATGTATGGGAAACCCCTCAAACGTCTTGAGGTTTATACCACACTCCCTGTCTGTCCCGCGCGCTGCTACCGACACACTACTACCTGGTAATGCGGGAGAAACTGCAGACGGATCCCACTCGTGGTCGAGGATTCGGGCCCGGGCGCAGGTTGTCCTGCAACACTTCCTCTCGCCGTCGCCTTCGCCCCACGCACGCAAGTATTTTAATTCTTTATATATGCGTTTCGCACACAATAGCTGCGGAGCAGATGCAGCGCGAATCGGAATGTGGCAAGCTGGCCCGGTTCAGTGCTTCTACTACTGACATCGGCATCGCCGACGGCGAAGGCTTCAGTACTTTAGTAATTGTACTAGGAGCAGCCGTCGTTGTGGTACTGGTGTGGGCGCCGCACTGCTGATGCTCAGCTTGTACGTGACGCTTCTCTTCCCGTTTCTTCTCCGCTCTGCAGTATGAATGGTCGCGTGCCTACGCCCTCACTCTCACGCCAACAGGTCGTACGCGTCTCTGAAACTAAGCGCTGTGTGCACGCAAGGGGCACAATACGCTCTCCCGTGGGTGTTGAAAGGGTTTCCGCCTACCCCGAGCCCTTGACGTTTTACCCATGTTCTCCTTCACCTGACGCTGCCGCCCCAGCGACATCTCTCCCGCGTGACCACGCTGGTCTGCGCCATCCGTCATCCCTGTTCACCCTGCTCCTCCATATATAAATTTATTGCTATGCCCAGGCTCGATGCACGGTGGCTGGAAAGCGGGAAAGCAGAGGCAATAGACAGGGGAACGAAAGGGAGAGAGGTGAGTGCACTGTGGTAGAGGCGGATAAGGTACGGAATTGCTACGAGGCGCACGGTAAGCAATTTCAGTTTCATCGGCCGTTCGGATGAAACTAATGGTAAATGAGAAGCCTTGTGACGTCGCTGGCGTGGCTGGCGTGCTGCTGGCGTCATAAGATCTAGATCTCGACGGTGCGCAAGATATGTTTGGGCAGATTGGGCTCGCAGGGCGGGGGCGTGGTCGTAGTCTGGCTCTACCTCAAGTCAGAGCTTTGGAACTAGTAGGTCGGGCGTTAAGGCCGTTAAGGGTCTGGGGTCGATGCGAGCGAGCGATAGCGATGGGATGGGGTAATGGTGTGTAGGAGCACTGACTTACGAACGAAGCGGAGCGTGGGCGATGAAGACAATGGCTTGAAGGGCACCTCAAACGCATCCAGATTATCATCACCGTCTCGCGCCTCCGTTGTCCTCTTGTCCTCCCCATCGCCGTCCTCGATCCCACTCGTATCTATCCTGCGTGCGTACTAACCTAAGTTGTCAAACAGGCCTGAGGGTGCATGTAGAGTCCCTCAGTCGCAAGAGGGAATGCAAAGGAGTAAATTGCTCCCGGTCCTCTCTGGACTGGCTACAGCGCATTTGGTAGGGCTGATCCTGGCAATCTCCCGCTACCTTACATTTATTCGAGTAGATAGTGGTCGAGGTAAGGAATGCATCCGCGCAAGCATTCGCATATACCCGAAATCTTTCTGTAATTCTTCTTTCATTCGACCGTGGACACAAAACCGTCCGAATTACTATAATCACGTATGTAAGTTTAGCTTTTCCCCTAATACCTCATCCATTCGTTCTAAACAGGTTAGATACGATTATTTTTTTGTTTCCCAAAGACTGAGCATGCTCATCGGATGGCGCGGCCCCGTGGATGGATCCACAAAATAAGAGGGGGGGACCTGGCTACATGAGATATCACAAATATTGAGTACAGCAACCCTACAATTCCATTCCATTCTTCTAATACTACGCGTAAGTTACTACAAAAGATACTGTGCTACTACAATTTTGATCGCAACAAGTTGCCCCCACTCGGGCCCATCCCACCTACGCTCCCCTGGATTCAGGTTCGATCTCCCTCTAACCTCGTTCGCTCGTCCTGCTTGATGCCTGTAGCCTATACAATAGACGCGTTGACTAGGAGATCGAACTCAGTCTGCATGTTGCCAGCATGTAAGCACACGCGTACTCGGTCCGTGCCCTTTGGCAGCTGATAGATGTGCGTTAAGTCCGTACGCGAGGAGGTGAACAGAGAAAGCGCGGGCCTGGGGTGTCAAAGGGTGCATGATCGGTGTCGGTGGTTGCACTGTCGGGGGTTGTTGATGTTGTTGTTAAAGACGGACCGCCAGGCTGAGGATTGCGCGAGGATGGACGAAGCGGCGAGGGATGCAGGGAGGTATTCCTGAAGGTATGTCGAGTGTTCAAGAACTTGCATCGCAAGCTTTTGTATAGATGAATAACGAATACATCGTTAGACGAAGGGCCAGATAGCGAAAGAGAGGGCGGGAACACGTACCCTTTCGGCCGTACCGTCCTCGAGGAAGTCGAAGGAGTACGAGGTAGTGGTGATAGTAGCATTTCTGAGAGATGTCGTATATATAAATGGGCGCGCGTAATTGAATCCTCGTCCCTAATGCAGATTGGTTTAGTTAGAAGAATAGACATTGATTTATCCCCTGAGAACGACATTGAGAATGGTAAAGGAGGAGATGTGGGGTCTTTAGGTCCTCCGAACAATTTATCTGTGTTGTACATCATCGTATTTGACGAGATCAAGTCCTTCGTGCGAGGATTCTTCATGCTTTCAAATCGTAACTAACTGTGATGTGTGCTGCCTCGCCAAACGTAGCATGCTGATTGGCATCATGGCCTTCACAGAAGTGATAGATACAATCACTAGAGAAAGTGTTAGCTGCATATAGGCTACGAGAGAGGACGGTGCTCACGAGCGACGAATTACAACATGCATCGACATCGGTGAGTCAGAAGACGGTCATAAGACGCGACAAAAACGACGACTGGCCTCATGGAAAGTTTGTGCCAGTTTACGTGCCAGTCGTCCAAAGGGGAGATAAGACCGTGGCAACTGAACCAAGGTATACGCTACAGTTGACATGACCAACGCAAAGAAGAGTGGATCGCGTTCCTCCCTATGCGCATGAAGATCAGTCATGTATGGTGGCTTGTGAACACAAGGGGAGATAGGGAAGACATAGTCAAAAAAATAGAGCGACGATCAACATGATGGTATTCTGGGAGCGACGTCCTCGGGGCTGTGGGCGCGATAATCACTAAGATATCGGCAGGAGCGTGTTTGATGAGGGCACTGGTTGATGCTGTCGGCGCGACGAATTGTACAAAGGTCACGTACTAAACTGCCCGGGGGAAGGCATGAAAGGCCGGGAGTCATTCGCCCTCGACGAGCGTTGCGTGTCAGCACTAGAAGAGCCGTTGAAAGAAGGCGAAGGCATTTACTGCAATTACTAGTAATATGCCTGATACGCGTCCGCGGTGGTCATGAAGCGCGAAGACTGCAAGGAGCTAGAAAACAGGCACGCACCATCTGACGCCGCGAACGCCTTGCCGAACGTGCGCAACTGGGCGAGCACGCGGTCCTCTGACTCGAGCAGTGCGGCCATCCCCCGGTCTCCATGCCCTAGAACCCCGTTGCGTCCGCCTCCCTGACGACCAAATTTGCGTTACCCGCAGAGAAGACCTCGATCATGGTATCGACCGTCGCGCAGAGCGGAGCGACGGTGCCATCCATGCTATACACGCTCTCGACGGCGACGAACATGTCGCCCTTTCTAGCACAGCGCACTCGTCCCAGAGCGTCCGGAGCGCAACGCACAACGGGCACACGTCATTGTGCGCGAAGCATGCGCCGTCGCGACGCGGGAGGCGCCCGCGCCGTCGAGGCGTGGATGGCCTTGTCGTGGAGCAGGGTATCGCCCGCCTGCGGCACGCACACGAAGAAGCCCGCATTGGCGTCTAAGCCGGAGTTGAAGAGGAGCACCACGGGTGAGCCGGGGGAACGGAAGGTCCGCGCGGGGTAGGCTTCGAGCGCTGCGTAAGCATGGTTGTGGCCGCCTGAGGGGGTGAGAGGGAGAGGCAGTCGTTGGAGAAGGTGACTGGCGCTACGTGTAGCGGCCGGGGTGTGGAACTGGTGGTGATGGTGGCGGCGACGGCGGCGACGTCGGATGTGGTGCCGAGAGTTAACGGGGAGAGAGGAAAGGATCGGGGAGCGGCATCTGATAGAAGCGAGCGCAGCAGCGAGATTTTTTGGCAGGGGCAGACTCCGACATGTTTTGAACCGTACTCGGACATGTTTTGAGCCTTACACACTTAGGGACTTGAATGACGGCCCTGTAAGAGCACGAGTGCGTTGTCAATTGTCCGTAAAATTTTCTGAAAGGCACAACGTGCCTATCATAGTAGCAGTTGTCGTTGCGTGGACGCTGCACTGCTGTTGCTCAGCTTGTACGTGACGCTTCTCTTTCCGTTTCTTCTTCGTCCGGCGGTAAGTTGAACGGCCGCATGCCCACGCCCTCGCCCACGCCAACAGGCCATACGCACCTCGGAAACCAAGCGCCGCGTACGAGCGATGGGCATAATACGTTCTCTCGTTGGTGCTGAAAAGATGACCACGCTCGTCCACGTCATCGTCGTCCTGTTCACCCTGCTCTTCCATGTGTCGATTCATTGCCATGTCCGGGCTCGATGTACGGCGGGTGGGACGCGGGAGTGATAGAGATATAGTGAACGAGTGGGTGAGAGGTGAACGTGCCGCGATAAAGCTCGTCCATTACAGTATGGCCTGCGAAATCCGGACGAGCCCGGTTGCCGGTCATGGAGTGTATACCAATGTGCCGGGGCTGGGGTTGAGGGGTTCGGGCTCAGGCTGGGGCCAATGTGCAGGTCGGGTGGAGAAGAGGCCGCGTGCATCAAATAAGTTAGCACAGTACAGTACTGTACTGCCGTGTTTTCTTCGTGGGTGATGCCTGTGAGGCCTGGACCAACCATGCCGTAACTCTTCCATCAACACGTCGATATGTCAGGTCACCTGCATCTACATCTTTCCTCGTGGGTCTCCACAGCCTTGCGCCGACTGCATTGTGGACTCTCCCCCAGATATACCATCAATTCGTACCCTAGACCCTTGTTCTCCATTCCCTTATTCCATCCCCTCTGAACGAAACAATCCGTTGTCTTCATGTCGTCGACTGGACAAGCAGCATCATCCACTTCTGACATCCAATTGATCATCGATGTGGCCTTGGCCGACTATGGCAAAATAACTGGAATAGACCTCTCTAAGAGCCCGTTTGCTGCCATGCTCGAACAGTCAAATTCTCCCGAGGCCATCCTTGTACTGCTCCAAGATCGACAGAAGGCTTTTAAAACATATCGCAATCGCAATCGGAGACTTATAAGTTGTCTCAGCCCGGCAGTGACAATCATTCATGCCTTTTCGGGCATTCTTGGCGAGGCCGTCAGCCTGGTGAGCGTCACACACCAACCACCCTGTGAATCTTTTAACGTGCTTGCGTCAGATCCCCTTCTCACCGGCAAAAGCTGTATTCACGAGTATCGATGTTCTCCTCACTGTAAGTCTCTTAAACACGCTCTTCAACCAGGTCCTCTGTAACGTAAGACCATGCCAGGCTGCCAGTGGGGTCACCTCGAGCTATGACGCTCTTCTTGAACTCTTTGAACGCTTGGGGAATTTCCTCCAGCGTCTTGAGATATATATGAAGATCCCAACCACTACGACGATGACGGACATAACCGTCAAAATTATGGTTGAAGTACTTTCAGTGCTTGCCCTGGCGACGAAGCAAATCAAGCAGGGACGGCTCAGTGGGTGCACAATCACATGCATTGCCCATGTCTCAATGTATTATAGAGTTGTTTGCCAAAAAATTGTTTGGGAAGAATGAGGTTGAGACTGCCCTACAGAATTTAGACCAATTAACCCAGGAGGAGGCTCGGATGGCTGTCGCACAGACATTGGGTGTTACCCACGGTCTTAGAGACGATATGAGGGTAGTTATGGAAGGTACGCAACATTCGCGTGATTTGTCGCTAATATTTTTCTGAGCGCTTGTTGTATTAGATGGCCAGGCGTCGACACGTTCGTTATCCTTTTTATTTTCCCTTTCACTGCCGAGACTGACGGTACCTTGCAGGTGACCAGTTACAAAAGGACGTCCGACTATGGCTTTCCCCTCCCGACCCATCAACGAACCATGACGTCGTTTGGAAGGCGCACCACACTGGAACTGCCTCGTGGTTCTTTAAAAGTGATAGATTAACAAAATGGAAAAAGACTGGGTCGTTCTTGTGGATCCATGGGAAACGTATGGTTTTCAATCTGTCGGCGCCCAACTCACATTGACGACAAATCGATTTTGTAGAGGGTTCGGGGAAAAGTACACTTCTGTATGTAGTCCCTCATTAGTTGGTTTGGAGAATGATTAAATTGCCGTCCAGCTCCGCAATCATTCAGAATATCGAAGACATGCGTACAGCTGGATTGGCCACGATGGCCTACTATTATTTCGATTTTCGGGACATCAAGAAACAAGATCGCTATGGCCTCCTCTCATCTCTCGTTTCCCAGCTTTCGGCAGAATTGGATTCTTGTTACAAAGTCCTCTCCCAGTTATATTCGGACCATGGCAGTGGAGTGCGAAAGCCCACAACTAGCACGCTGACGAAGTGCTTGGAGGACATGTTGAGCCTGCCAGGACAACGACCGATTTATATCATTGTCGATGCTCTCGATGAATGCCCTGACATGTCAGGGAAGCCGTCTGCTCGCGAAGAGGTCCTGGAGCTAATTCAGGAACTTGTTGGCTTGAACCTTTCGAACCTCCATCTGTGCGTGGCTAGCCGCCCAGAAATCGATATCCGAAAGACTCTCGAGCCCTTGGAACCACTTCAAATTTCCCTTCACGACGAGAGTGGACAAAAAGACGACATAATCGAGTATATCAAGTTTGTTGTCCATTCAGACACGAAGATGCGGAATTGGAAGGACAAGGACAAGGACCTGGTCATTAAGGTGCTTTCTGGGAAAGCAGGCGGCATGTAAGCTGTGATTATGGCCATAATCCCTCGCCTTGACTACTCACTCCACATAGGTTCAGATGGGTCGACTGCCAGTTTGACAGACTCCGCCGCAATTTTTCGTACAACATTTGGAGAGTTCTAGCCGACCTTCCAGAGAGTTTGGAAAAGACGTACGACCAAACATTGTTGGCGATCGATAAGGAGGTACAAAATTACGCCCAACGTCTATTCCAGTGTCTCTTGGTGTCGATTCGCCCACTTCGCGTTGAAGAACTCATGGGGATTCTTGCAGTTCAGTTCGACGCGACGGCGGTTCCTTCATTTAACGAAGGTTTGCTGCAATTGGATGCGGAAGAAGTGGTATTGTCGGCATGCTCCAATCTTATCGAGGTTGTCAGTAGGGATGGCAGTCAAATTGTGCAATTTTCCCATTCCTCAGTCAAGGAGTTCTTGACAACGGACCACTTTGCGACAGTAGATGAACGCCTTTCATGCTATCACATTCTCCCCGAACCGGCACACACGCTTCTTGCACATACTTGCATCGGTGTGCTCCTCCGACTCGACGACAGAATTGACAGAAATGCCATAGGTCGCTTTCCCCTCGCCCCGTATGCCGCTCGACACTGGGTCGACCATGCCCGATTTGGGAACGTATCGGCGCACATTCAAGAGGTCATGGAGCGTCTGTTTGATCCTGCAGAGTCACACTTTTCAGCATGGGTCTGGCTATACGACACCGACCGTAGTTGGATAAAGCCCATGTCCAGCACACATCCAACGCGACCCGAAGCTGCGCCACTTTATTATGCAGCCCTGTGCGGATTCCGTGGTCTCGTGGAGCTCCTGATCGCTGCCGATTCTCAGGACGTCAATAGCAGGGGCGGTTCTCACACGACACCCTTACATGCCGCCTCAGTCAAGGGACATTTGGACGTCGCATCGCTACTCCTCGAAAATGGTGCAGATCCTAACTCTCGTGACGATCTGGGCGGGGTTCCGCTTCACAAGGTATCACAGGGCGGGCAGCTTGTCATGGTGGAATCACTACTCGGGATTGCACGGATCCTGGTAAATTCCGGCGCAGACGTGAGTACCAGCGATGATGAAGGCTGGACTCCACTTCACGCGGCAGCACACTCCGGGTATCGTGATATCGCGGAGCTGTTACTTGAATGTGGCGCATGGCTCGATGTTCGAAATAAGACACAAGAGACACCGTTGGACGTGGCTTGTCGTAATGGGCAGCTGGACATTGCACGCTTCCTTATAGAACGAGGCTCCGACATGAATTCCCGGGACAAGCACCGCTTCATTCCGTTACACACGGCGTCACGATTTGGGCAGCTCGACATCGCACAGCTATTGCTACACCGTGGCTCTGATGTAAACGCATACACGGCAGATCGTAGGACACCATTACATCTCGCGTCAGCCTATGGACACCTCGACATTGCAAAGTTACTGGTCGAGCGAGGTGCGAAGGTTGACAGCCAGAACAATAAGGAGGGGACTCCCTTGGACTGCGCTGCAGAATTTGGGCACCTCGACATCGTGCGCTTCTTGATCGAGAGCGGCGCCCGGGATGACAATTGCTGGACTCCATTCCACACAGCATCGAAATGCAGGCATATCCACATCGCAAAGTACCTACTGCAGTGTGGCGTCGAGGTCGACGTTCGGAACGGGAGTTATCAGACGTCATTATACCTGGCATCCAGAGATGGTGATCTCGGCGTCGCGTGCTTCCTAATCGAGCATGGTGCGGATATCCACGCTAAGGACATCAATGGTTGGAATCCACTGCACGTCGCATCGCAAAATGGGCACCTCGACGTCGTGGGAATGTTAATCAACACTGGCGCTGCGATTGATATTCGGAACGGAACTCAAAAGACCCCGTTGGCGTTGGCGTCGAGCAAGGGGAACATCGAAGTCGTTCGCTTCCTCATCGAGCGAAGGGCAGACATTAATGGGCGGGACGACCAGGGCTGGGCACCATTACACCTCGCCTCAGGACATGGACATCTTGACATGGCACGGCTGTTACTGGACCATGGCGTTGATGCGAACATTCAGTGCTATGACCTCTGCGGCCCGTTACACCTAGCATCAGCCAACGGCCATCACAGGATTGTAAAGTTGCTGGTCCAGCGAGGTGCAAATGTCGACGGGTTCAATGCCAAACAAGAAACTCCACTTTACCAAGCAGTATGGAATGGGAAAGTTGCGATCGCCCGTCTCCTGATCAACCGCGGAGCGAATCTGCGTACTGTGGACAGCAATGGCTGGACCCTGTTGCATGCTGCGTCGCAACGTGGGCAGCTTGGAGTTGTGAAGTTGTTGCTTCGGCTGGGTGCCGATGTCGATGCGGTCAACAACGCTGATAGAACTGCAGCCGAATTGGCATCGGAGAATGGCCAAGCCGAGGTCGCCGAGTTCATTGCCAAGTGCAAAGCAGATGCGGATATTCGAAACAACAAGATATGCTCGAGTACATTGGGCACGGCTCAGTACGGCGCAGATGAAAACGACGAGGGGGAGGGTTCGTTGCATGCTACCGCAGAAGAGGGAACATTGACGTCGTGAAGTTGTTGCTCGAGTGTGAAGCAGATGTCAACGCCAGATATAAAGATTACAGAACATCCCTAGACCAAGGTATTGAGCGGGGCATGAGGTGGATTCATGTGATATCGAATAGTCTTTGCGGGCCACGATTCGTGCTCCGGTTAGTGATGGGGCGCGCCGGGGGAGTGGAACGGAGACCGATATGCGGACTATCTATTAGGCCGATGTGGCAGACCGGCAGTTTACACCTAGTAAATATGTACTACAGAATGAAACAGGTGGGAGACCTGTGCAGCAGATGGACGGAAGCACGCAGTGCTTTCTGATCGAAGATGAGGGAAGCGCGTCCGGGGCGAGCTCGCGACGGGTGGGCGGGCCCCCCGAAGCGAGTCGGCGGTCGTCGGATTTGCAAGTCCTATCTTCGATCCAGTGATCAATATTTGGGCGTGGAGGTTCTTTGAACCGCCCGATAAATGACGCGGATGGGTGCACGAACGAGAAGGATGCGTCACGTGCCGCCCTCTCCGCTCAGAACGCTAAACTCCATTATGGAAACTCGGATCTCGGAAGTCCATCTTCCGAGATAAGCAACGCACACACTTCTTTCGTTCGAGGTCGCAAAAGTACCACCATAACCAAGACTATAACCACATATAATTGTGATACTTTCCCCCCTCGTACTTCAGTCTTCTCTCCCAAAGATTGAGCACACGCAACAAAAAGTTGTGTGCTTTGTACATCGGATCGCGTGGAAGTGGATTCACGAGATAAGTAAAGAGCTCAATACACAAGGCATCGCTATACGGGACACATCTAAATCTCGCGGGAGCTCGTTCCTCGAGGGTGCAAACGTGAACGCAGAATCATTGGACCCCGGTATATCTCTCTGCATGCGATGGACAAGGTTGTGGCTCAATCGGGGCGTGGACCTACATTTGTTGACGCAATACCAACTGTTCCTGAAACCGGGATATGGAAAATTTGTTGATTTACTCTGGGAGTATGGCGTATGAATCTGCGTGATGCGTCCGTCAGGTTCGACCGAGTCATCTAGCAGTATGTTAAAATTTCGTTCCGCCGCTCGTAACTTACGCCACTTTCTACGACAGTTTGACTTGGACGTGATAGTTATACGAAAGAAATTGGCATTGGATGCAGTCATTCCGGAGTTCTTTCTCTACCAATGTTTCAGTAATTCCCTCATTTGGTAACCACGTGGGACCCTGCTCGTTTTGCAAGATTTATTGAGAACTCGGAGGAGTAAGAATCGACCAAACGGAGACCCGAGTCGGAGACCCAGAGTGTGATGAATAAAATTGAGGTGTGCGACTACCAATCTCGATCCCAATCTCTGTTTTGGCATGATTCGGATGTTAAGATCTGGATAGGATAAGATAAGATCCATTAGAGGCAGTTCATTTGTGCACTCAGTCAAGGATCAGAATCCGCGGACAAATCTAGATTTAGCCGAATACATGCACATGGGGCTGAAAAGTGTCTGCACCAGAGTTGGACGTACATATATGCATGGGTAACATCGGGTAAGTTGAATGCGGCATGTATCACGAGAGAGAGACGAAGTGTCAGGCGAACCAGTCCGCCCGCCTGCAAGCACGCCGTCCCGGCCGTCAGCCCGAGCAGTGCGAGCATCACCCCACGCTCCCCAAGGCATGGTTACATGGTGCATGGGGAATCACGCAGAGCACTGGCAGTCTGGCACGGCGCGATGGTGCCATTTAAGATTTGAGAAGCTGCCCTCGGTCGCGATCGTGACTGACGAGCAGACTCCCTTCCCGGGCCCTTGCTCAAGGGCAAGAGCGGATTCGTGCTCGGAGATGCCTGGAGCGCCCGGAGCGCAGCGCAGCACGACCTGTTGTTAGGGGCGTAACTGTGTAACTTTGGAGCTCTAGGAAGCGATAGTGCGGTTACGGTGACGCTGCGATAGCGATGACGGTGGGCTGCGGGGGACCGAATAGTGCGGAGAGTTAACGCACTGTAGTGTAGAAGCGAGAGGGGAAGGAGGAAGGTGAGGTGACAATCGACACCATCAGTAGGTGGGAGACAGAAATTGAGGGAACCGAGGCAGATTGTACCATAAAAAACACATCAAAAGTGCAACCCGTCGTTACAAGTGCCAAGGGAAGAGCGGATGGCTTCGTTATGGACTAGAGCGTTGCCCGACTGCGGTGCACACACGAAGAGTCCCGCGTTGGTGTCGAACCCGGTGTTGAAGAGGAACACCCCGGGGGAGCGGAGGGTCCGCACGAGGCGAGCTTCGAGCACCGCGTGGGCATGGTGGTAAGTTACACGAGAAGGCGGGAGCCTCCAGAGCCGAGAATCGCTGGTGCTCAGTGGAGTGCGGCGGGGCGCGGGCGCGGCGGAGTAGAGAGGGAGAGAGGGAGAGGTACAGTAATCGTTGTTGAGATGCAAAGACTGTTGGTGAACTGGTGCAATTATCGGAAATTTCCGGAAGGCGGGATCCGATGTCCACACACAGGTCACACAGATAGAGGCATGAGAGCCCTTGTGAGAGCCAGTCGAGAAGCTCAAATCTCATGTTTCTGTTGAGTATACAGTATCCTTATTCTTCGAGAACGAGGAGGGCTCTTCAAGAGCTCTTACTATTCGCCAAAAACTGCCTCGGCCCGGTTGTGCAGTGTGCAGGAGTGCAGGGGTGCAGGCCACGTGCAGGGTTGGCAACGCGGATACGTAATACTGTACGACCAATTCATACCCCGAACTCTTCCTCAGTCCATCCCTCTAAACGAAAGAACGTGAACAGTCCATTGTCTTTATGTCGTCGACTGAAAAAGCAGCATCTTCCACTTCCAAAATCCAATTTATCATCGATGCGGCCTTGGATGACTACGCCAAAATAACTGGAATAGACCTCTCTCAGAATCCGTTTGCCACCTCACTCGAACAGTCAAATTCTCCGGAGGTCATCCTTGAATTACTCCAAGAACGAGAGAAGGCTTTTAAAGAATACCGCGATAGCAATCGGAAGCTGATAAGCAGCATCAGCCCGGCAGTGAAGGTCATTCAGGCATTCTCGGGTATTCTTGGCGAGGCTGTCAGCCTAGTGAGCGTCACATACCACCCCCCGAATCTTTTGAAATGACCTGGTCAGATCCCCTTCTCAGCAGCAAAGGCTGTGTTTACGGGTATTGATGTTCTCCTCGCTGTACGTCCCCTGAACACGCTCTTTAGCCAGGTCCCCCTGTGACGTAAGACTATGCCAGGCTGCCAGTGGGGTCACCTCGAGTTACAACGCTCTTCTTGAGCTCTTTGAATGCTTGGGATGTTTCCTCAAACGTCTTGAGATATATGTGACGATCCCACCCACTACAATGATGGCAGACAACATCGTCAAAATTATGGTCGAAGTACTTTCCGTTCTTGCCGTGACGACGAAGCAGATAAATCAGGGACGGTTCAGTGAGTGCACTATCACATATACATTTCCCATGGCTCAATGTGCGATAGAGAAGTTTGCCAAAAAGCTGTTGGGGGAGAGCGAGGTTGAAGCTGTTCTGCAGCGATTAGATCGATTGACCCAGGACGAGGCTCGGATAACTGTCGCACAAACACTGGGTATTGTCCATGGTCTTGTTGGTAACATGAGGGTAGTTATGGAAGGTACGCAATGTTTGCATGATTGTTCTCAAATATTATTCTGAGGAGTTGGATCGTTAGATGGCAAGACGTCAACGGATAGTATTCGACAGGATTTGGGTATGTGTCTCAAGCGAAACAGGTATGACCCGTGCTGAGTAGTGTCCGTAGTCGCTCTTCACAAAGTATTAAACGAAATGAATAAGATGAATCGTTTGTTGTTTTTTCTCACATTTCGTTGCTGAGACTGACGGTACTCTTGTAGGTGACCAGCTGCGACGCGATGTTCAACACTGGCTCTCTCCCCCTGACCCGTCGACGAACCACAACTTTGTTAGGAAAGCACGACTCAGTGGAACTGCAGCGTGGTTCTTCGAGAGCAATGCATTAACAGAATGGAAAGCGGGAGGGTCGCTCTTGTGGATTCATGGTAAACGTATGTATTCCGAAACCGCAACGAATGCCTCGCACTAATATCTTGTTGATCTAAAAGCGGGAGCCGGGAAAAGCACACTTTTGTATGTGATCACTTCATGAGTCTCTTCGAGGGGTTTCATAATCCCTATTAGATCAGCAATCATTCAGGACATCGAGGGCATGCATGCAGCCGGATTGGCCACGATGGCGTACTATTACTTTGATTTTCGGGATGTCAAGAAGCAAGATTGCTGTGGCCTGCTCTCCTCCGTCATTTCGCAGCTTTCTGCCGAATCGGATTCTTGTTTCAATATCCTCTCCCAGTTATATTCGGACCATACTCGCGGCATACGGAAGCCCGATACTGACGCACTCAAAAAGTGTATGACGGACATGTTGAGTCTGCCAGGGCAAGCCCCGATTTATATCATTGTCGATGCTCTCGACGAATGCCCGAATTTCTCGGGGACGCCGTCTACCCGGGAGGAGGTCCTGGAGCTGGTCGAAGAACTTGTTGATTTGAAGCTTCCGAATCTACATCTATGTGTGGCTAGTCGCCCAGAGATGGATATCCGAGTGGTACTCGAGCCGTTGACTTCTCTTAAGATTTCTCTTCATGACGAGATCGGGCAAAAGGAGGACATAATCGAGTACATCAAATATGTTGTCCATTCGGATCGCAGCATGCGCAGATGGAAAGAAGGGGACAAGCAACTTGTCATTGGTACCCTGTCTAACAGGGCGGATGGCATGTAAGTGGTTTCGTACCTCCTCTCTCGTCTTTGACTCCACAATGGACGCTCACACGACCTTGTAGGTTTCGATGGATTGTCTGCCAGGTTGACAGGCTCCGTCGCGCTCTTCCTGCGAGTATTCGGAGGGTCTTGAATGACTTGCCGAAGACATTAGACGAAACATATGTCCGTATGCTGCTGGGTATCGATGAGGAGAAACGAGAATATGCGCAACGACTCTTCCAATGTCTCTTGGTGTCCATTCGCCCTCTTCGCGTCGAAGAACTTGCGGAGATCCTTGCGGTTCAGTTCGACGAGGCAACGCCCCCTACTTTTAATTCAGCTTGGCGTCCAGAGAACGCAGAAGAAGCGGTGATGTCCGTATGTTCTAGCTTCGTCGCCATCGTCGATAGGGGAGGGTACCAAGTCGTATAATTCTCGCATTATTCCGTCAAGGAGTTCTTGACATCGGAGCGACTCGCCAAAGCTGAAGAACGTCTTTCTTGTTATCACATCCTCCCTGAACCTGCGCATACCATCCTTGCACACGCTGGCCTCAGTGTTCTTCTCCAACTCGATGACGAAATAGACAGAGCTACCATAGGTCAATTTCCCCTCGCCCCGTATGCTGCGCGACACTGGGTCAACCACGCCCAATATAGGAACGTGTCATCACACCTTCAGAAGGTCATTGAGCGTCTGTTTGATTTCGCAGAGCCACATTTTGCGGCATGGGTCTGGCTACACGACATCGACCGTGATTGGATAGAGCCCATGTCGGAGATGCACCCAACGCGACCTGAGGCCGTGCCACTTTATTATGCCGCTCTGTGCGGCTTCAGTGGTGTCGTGGAGCACCTGACCACTACCCATTCATGGCACGTCAATAGCAGGGGCGGTTTTCACACGACTCCCTTGCATGCCGCCTCGGTCAAGGGACATTTCGACGTCGCATTGCTGCTCCTCGAAAGAGGTGCAGATCCTAACTCCCGTGACGATCTGGGCAGGGCTCCGCTTCACATGGTCTCACAGGGCGGACAGCTCGTCATGGCGCAGTCATCACTCGAGATTGCGCGGCTCCTGGTAAATTCTGGCGCAATCGTGAATGTCACCGACCATGGAGGTGATACCCCACTACACGCGGCAGCACAAACTGGATATCGTGACATCGCGGAGCTGCTACTTGAATCTGGCGCAATACTCGGTGTTCGGAATTTGAATCAAGAGACACCGTTGCACCTGGCCTGTTACAATGGGAAGCTTGACGTTTTTCTCTTTTTTATAGGTCGCGGCTTGGACGTAGAAGCCCGGGATAGAAGTGGCCTCCTTCCATTACACTGGGTGTCACTATTTGGACATGTTGACATCGCGCGGTTTTTGCTAGACTGCGGCTCTGATGTGAACGTTCGCGATACACATCATTGTACTCCCCTGCATTATTCGTCACTATTTGGACACCTTGACCTCGCACGGCTCTTGATAGACCGCGGAGCCGATGTGAACGCACACTCAGCAGATTTCGGGACACTACTTCAACTTGCGTCAGCCAGCAGAAGCCTCGAAATGACATATTTACTGACGAATTATGGCGCAAATGTCGACAGCCGGAATGACAAGCAGGTGACTCCCTTGGACCTGGCATCATGGAGAGGATATCTCGAGTTCGTACGCATCTTGGTCGAGCATGGGGCGGCTGTGTCTGCCCAGGATGGCAATGCATGGACTTCATTCCACACAGCATCAAAATGCGGGCATCTCCATATTGCAAAGTTCTGGCTAGATCGTGGCATCGATGTCGACATTCGAAACGGAAGCGCAGAGACGTCATTGTACCTGGCATCCAGCAGCGGCAAACTCGACGTCGTTCGTTTCCTAATCGAGCATGGCGCAGATATCAATGCTAAGAACACCGAAGGTTGGAATCCACTGCACATCGCATCGCAAAACGGGCATCTCGACGTCGTGCAAATGTTAATCAACACTGGCATTACTGTCGATATTCGGAACGTGACTCAAAAAACCTCGTTAGCCTTGGCGTCGAGCAAGGGGAAAGTGGAAGTTGGGCGCTTCCTCATTGAACGAGGGGCCGACGTGAATGCGCGGGACAAGCGGAGCCGGGCTCCATTACACCTTGCGACACGATACGGACATCTCGACATGGCGTGGCTGCTGCTAAACCTTGGCGTTGATGCGAACGTCCAGAAAGACAACCTTTGGAGCCCATTACATCTAGCATCAGCCCATGGCCACCTCAGTGTTGCCCAGTTGCTGATCCGATGTGGCGCAAGGGTCGATATGTTAAATGGCAAGCAAGAAACTCCACTTCACCTAGCAGCATGGAATGGGAGAGTCGAGATCGCCCGTCTGCTAATTGACCACGGAGCAATTCTGCATGACATCAACTGCAACGGATGGACTCCGCTGCACGCTGCATCGCGATGTGGACACCTCAGAGTCGTAATATTGTTGATTCGGCGTGGCGCTGATATCAATGTGCTCAACAAGGCCAATAAAACTGCAGCCGATTTGGCGTTGGAGAATGGCCAAGCCGAGGTTGCGATATTCATTGCCAAGTACAAAGCAGATGCGAATATTCGAAACACAATACGCTCGACTACATTGGACACAACTAGCAACGGCTCTGATGAAGATGGGGAGAAGGCTCTGCACGCAGCCGTGGAAGAAGGGAACATTAACGTTGTGAAGTCGTTGCTCGAACGGGGAGTAGATGTTAACGCCAGAAATGAAGATTACAAAACACCACTAAACCGAGCGGCGACCAAGGGGAATATCGGTGTCGTACGATTGCTCATCGAGCGAGGCGCGCAGGTAGAGTCACGTGACACATGGCATAATACACCGCTGCACTGTGCCTCACAAAACGGACACCTCGAAGTCTCGCAGGTGCTCATCGATCACGGCGCAAACGTGAATGCAAGGCACTGGGACCATTGTGCTTCAATACACATGTCAGCTAGACGTGGACATCTCGGGAATGTGAAACTCTTACTTGAACGTGGCGCGGATGTGCACGCACTGAATCACCAGGGCGAAACACCGTACCAAGTGTCGCTGCGAACAGGATATCAAGAGATTGCAGATTTAATCCGGGAGCATGCCGCGAGCAGAGCAAGGTTGGAGGAGATCCCTTTATGCTCAAATGCGATGTCTGACCGGCACTTCAATTTTAGCGCCTAGAGACCACACAGCATAGAGGGAAGCCTCTTGCACCTTGCATTCAACTGTTTTTTGTCAGTAGAATGGAATTCTATATTAGTTCGATGCGGGAACTGTGGGCTGATGACTCGACGGAAAAGTATGAAATTGATCACGGTACGGCGGATAGCGCGGAAGTGGATAAGTAAAGGGTAGACGTCGGTAAACCCTCACTACACAAGGTATAGTGATACGGAACACCTCTAAGTCTCGTGGGAGCCCATTCCGCGGCGCAAACGTGAACGTACAGGAGCAAAATCATTGGACCCCGGTACATTTCTCGGCATGCAATGGACACCTCGGGCTTGTAAATTGTTGCTCGATCGGGGCGTGTGTTGAATGATGACGGCCAAGCGCCATACCAACTGTCACGGAAAGTGGGATATGGAAGGATTGCTCATTTACTCTGGGAGTACAGTACGGAGGGGGACGAAGCACGAATCTGCGTGACGTATCCCTCAGTCACACTATCATAGAAAGTGGCATAAGTTTTACAGTAAGTGGTGTAACGACGAGATTAGCAATAGGATGCGGTCATTCTGGCATGAGTATGATCTCTACCAATGCTTTAGCCACATTGGACCCTTCTCGTTTTGCAAGATCACTGACAACTTGGAGGAGTGAAAATCGGCCAAACGGAGACCCGAGTCGGGGTAATGAATAAATTGGGGCGTGGGACTAATCTCAATCTCGACCTGTTTCGGACGTTAAGATCTAGATAAGATAAGATCCATTAGTGGCGGTCATCTGTGCACTCACTGAACGATCGGAAATCCGCATACCGTTGATGGACAAGTCCTAGATTAAGATTGTCAGCCGAATACATGCAGATGGGCTGAAAAGTGTCCGCACCAGAGTTGAACGTACATATATCCGTGCGTAACATCGGGTAAGTTGATCGTGGCAAATACAACGAGAGACGAAGTGTCAGGAGAACCAGTTCCGCCTCTCTAGGAGCATCACCCCACGCTCGCCAAGGCACGGTTGCATGGTCATGGCGAATCACGCGGAGCACTGGCACGGCACGATGGTGTCATCTAAGTCTGAGAAGCTCCCTCGGTCGCGACCGTGACTCACGAATAGACTTCCCTTCCCTCTCAACCCTTGCTGAAGGGCAAGAGCGCATCCGTGCTCGGACTTTCCCGGACCATCCATAGCGAGCACAGCACAGCGCGACTTGTTGTCGGGAGCCTAACTGTGAAACTTTGGAGTTTGGGGAAGCGATAAACTGTGGTGGCTACGGTGGCCGCTGCGATAGCGATAATGGTGGGTGGTGGAAGATTTAGTGTGGAGAGTTAACGTGCAGTAGAGTATATTGTAGAATCGAGAGGAAGGGGGAATGAGAGGTGACAACCGAGATCATTAGTAGGTGGGAGACGGACAAATTGAGGGAGCCGAGGAAGACATACCATAGAAAACAGAGGAACAGATCAAGTGCTACCCGTCAAAGGAAGAGTGGATGGCTTCATCATGAAGCAGGGCAACGCCCGACTGGGGCACGCGCGCTAAGAATCCCGCGTTGCGTCGAAACTGGGGTTGAAGAGGTACGGGGAAACGGAAAGTCCTCGCGAGGCTGGCTTCGAGTGCAACGTGGGCATGGTGGCACTGTACACGAGGAGGCGGGAGCCGCCCGAGGCGAGGATCGCTGGAGCTGAGTGGAGTGTGGCGAGGGCGCGGGCGCAGGCGCGGTGGAGTCGAGAGGGAGAGGTAATCGTTGGAAAAGTCGACTGGCGCTACGTGCGGCCGCGGTGTAGGACTGTGGTGGTCGCGATGGGTGGTCGCTGTGGTTATGGGTGACGTCGGAGATGGCTCTGTGAGTTGGCGAAAAGGAAGGGTCGGAGATGCTCCTGTCTCCGTGAGAAGCGATCACGGTCACCTGATTCACCTCACACTTTTGCGCAAGTGTAATCAGAAATCTGTTTGTCGTAGGGATGGCGGCGTTGTAGGAGTACAGTACAGTACGAGTGCAGTCGTCAGAAAAATTCCCAGAGGCAACGTGCCTGGTCGCGATGAGAGTGAGTTGAGAGGCATGAGGGGCAGTCTAGAAGCTCAAACTCTCCTTACAGTATGCCATCCCTGGGACCAGTTGTGCGCATCCCATACTGGCGACTCGGAGGCGGTCAGCCTGGTAAGCCTCAGATGTCCCATTTCTTCTGCTCGTTTGGTCTGATTAGTTTTACCGCATTCTGCCAAGGTCCTTCACCGAGATCGATGTTCTTCTCACACGGTAGATGAAAAGAGATGTAGTGTGAGACACAATACTTCCCTTTTCATCAACCGGATGCCCTGTGACAGTATGTGTTGGGTTTGTCAGGCTGCCAGCAGTGTCAGTACAAGAAAGAGATCGAGGAGAGCATCGTACATTGACGCTCTCCACGTTCTCTTTCCTCGATCTCTCTGAATGTACTCCGACATTTTGAGATTTATACCACGCTCAGGCCCACTTCTAAATTACTACGGTAAAATACTTGACGGACTACTTTCAGTGCTTTCCCTGGCAACAATCAAATCAAACAGGGCGGGACCGGCGGGTTCAGTAAGCACGCCATTACATCTATGTCCCCTTTGGTTCATTGTGTCGTGAAGTTTACGAAGAATCTATTAGGAGAGGGCGAAGTTGAGGCCCACGTTCGGATAGTGTTTGGATGCGGGGCCCCGCAGCGGGGGGATTGTGTCATCTCAGGACGAGGCTCGGATGGCTATTGCCCAGACCCCAACGTCGGGGACGGACTTGTGAATGATATTAGCGCAGTCATGGATGGTTCGTAGCATTCTCTTGGTTGAGCTCCAACCTTCTGATTTTGGGGGTTTCTGTTAGGTGGCAAGGCGTGTTCAGGTCAAGGTTCAGGTGGCATTGGCGCGGCCTTTACTAGAGAGGCTTTGGGTAACGTGAGTGTAACGTGTCTTTGTCTTCGCTGAGAAGCGTGCTCATAGTAGCCTTCGATACCGTGAAACAGGTCGGTAAACCAAAGTCAATAGAAAAAGTCATTTCTCACTGCCGGACTGCCCCGATTCGATGCTCCCCCCGCGGCCGCTCCAGCAACATCTCTCATCCATGACCACCCTCATCCATGCTGTCGTCGTCTTGTTCACCTTGCTCCTCCATGTATCGATTCATCAGTGAATCATCACCGTGCCCAGGATCAATGCGCGGCGGGTGGAATGGGGGTGCGATAAAGAGAGGGAGAACGAGAGGGCGAGGGGTGAGCGTGTTGAGATAGAGGTGGATCGTGCGGAATTGGCTACAAGGACGTGGGTTAGGATGTAGGTGCAGCGACGCGCATCGGGAGTTTCACTGGCCATCCCGCTCCGGGAAAGGGGAAGGAGAAGCCTTGTGGTGGCTAGTGCGCTGGTGGATCCTGACGTACGCAAGATATGGTTGGGCTCAGGAAGGCGTGGCTATGGCCGTACCCTGGCTTGGCCGCTTGGACTCAAGTCGGGGCTTTGGAAACTCGAACTAGTATGTTGGACATTAAGGGTCCTGGTGTCGACGAGAGCGATAACAATTGCAATGGAGGGACCGAGGGAATGGCGAGCGGAAGTGCCGACTTGCAAATTTGTTGCAATGAAGCGGAGGCCGGGGCGTTGATGGCTGGAAGAGCGCCTCGAATGCATCTACCATTACCTTGTGCCTCTGTTTTCATCTTATCCTCATCTTTGTTTGCTTCTTCAATGTGTTCATTGGTCTTATGGCTTTCCCACTGTAAGTATCCCTTCCACGCTGCGCGTGGAACGGAACGGATCTCGTGTTTCGGACTCCCGAGATCACGGGATCGGATACCCCAGATCAGAAGAGTTCAGCCTCCGACCCCACCCCATCAAAGCCCCTTCGTACCTCGTTTCCCCCATTCCTTTCTCTTTTCCCCCACCATGAATCCCCTTCGCTACATTTTCTTCCTCGCTTTCGGCATCGCGTCGCAAGGCTCCCCATAACCAACCAATCACATTCCTTCCCGCCCCCCAATCGATTGCTACATTCTCTCAAGTCAACCTCAGCCCGCCCTCGTCGCAGCCACCATACACGCTTGGCCCATTCCAGCGACCGACCGACACAACTCCCCCAGTTCCTAGCCTCGTTTTCCATCTTTCCTACCCTCTTTCACCCCAAACGCCGTCGCATCCGACGTGCCCACGTTTCACCACCTCCAAGCGGCGTCGATCGCCCTCCACTACCACTTCGGCCCCTCCCACTTTTGGCTCACCCTTTATTCTAGATTTGCTGGCCTCCCGACGAGCCCTCGATCCCTCCGACTCGCGCCCTCGTCGCGCGGCGGAATGCGATGCGATTGGCTCGCAACCTCCAAAACCTTCGGACCGCGCTCAAGCCCCAGTTGGACGTTCGTTGGAGCCGGATATGGATTCATTGCTTAGCTACATGACTCGTAGGTACCCCGCGTTTGTATAAAAGCCTAACATACTTGTGCCCAGAGAATCCAGTTGTGCAGTGCCGTGCTGTTCTCCTCACTCCTTCCTTCAGCGATAACGTTCGCTCGTGTGCCTGTCTGATTCCTATCGTCAACGCTTCCCTATCCATTGTCCCGATTCCCTTATCTCGTCCCCTTTTCGCTACTTATCTACTCCTCCTTCCTCTCTCTCCCCATCCTACTCTCTGCGCCCCGTTCTCCCGAACGCGTCGCTTATCATCTCCTTCCCATCCCGGACGACCTTCTCAAACCCTCGCAGCACGAACTCCCTTCACCACAGAATTTACTCATCGCATCAACCCTGTCGCCTCGTGGTATAAATCTCAAAATGTCGGAGTACATTTAGAGAGATCAGGAAAGAAACCGTGGAGACTCTGGAGAGCGTCAAACTACGATGCTCTCCTCGATCTCTTTCTTGTACTGACACTGCTGGCAGCCTGACAAACCCAACACATACTGTCACAGGGCATCCGGTTGATGAAAATAGATGTATTGTGTCTCACATTACATCTCTTTTCATCTACCGTGTGAGAAGAACATCGATCTCGGTGAAGGACCTTGGCAGAATGCGGTAAATCTAATCAGAACAAACGAGCAGAAGAAATGGGACATCTGAGGCTTACCAGGCTGACCGCCTCCGAGTTGCCAAGAAGTCCGGAGAGATGGTATGGGATGCGCACAACTGGTCAGCCACGCACGGATAGTCGGATACATCATCGGTTTCATCGTCATATTCTTCCCTGCCACGCGTCGCTCTACCATCCAAGTCTTGAGCTCACGTGCATGAGTATACGATCATTGTCCTGCTGTCGCCTTGGCTGTCGAAAGCGTTTTATTGTTAGGTATGCGGATGAAGAGGCCAGCATCAGCGTTGGGGGTAGTGGTGTGTGAGTGCATATACGGTGCTTGTGCCTCCGTGCCTGTGTTGTAGCCGGACCTGAGGTTGGCGTTGGGACTCAGGCTGGGGGTGCGCGGGAAGCGGTGTCGCCGTGTCGGATGAAGATTCGAGAATCGAGAAGAAGACGCTGCGTCCAGTGCGGAGCCAGATCGTGCTCAGGTGCGACAGAGGAGGCGGAAGAGTGTGTCTGTGTCCACCTTATCCATCCGGTGTATGGTCTGTAGGTCGGTAGCCTGGGTTCTTTCCCGTTCCCTGTGGGGGTGGTACGCCTTGATTAGAGATTAGATAAGATCAAGATCTATCACACATGCCAGGCCACGTGCATCGATATCTTCTCCCTCAGTCCGTTCCCTCTAACCGTCCATTGTCTTCATGTCGTCGACTAGACAGGCGACATCCTCTACTTCTAACATTCAATTGATTATCGATGCCTTGGCTGACTACGCCAAAATAACCGGAATAGATTTGTCTAGCAATCCCTTTGCTGCCGCACTCGAACATTCAAATTCTCCTGAGGCTATCCTCCAACTACTCCAGGAACGGGAGAAGGCTTTCAAAGAGTATCGCGATGGAAATCGAAGACTAATAAGTTGTCTCAGCCCTGCGGTGAAGGTCGTTCAGGCATTTTCTGGGATCATTGGCGAGGCGGTCAGCTTGGTGAGCTACACATGCCATTTGGTGAGTCTTTAAACGTAACTTCCGAGTCGTCAGGTCCCCTTTCCACCGGGAAACGCATTGCTTGTCGGGTTCGATGCACTCCTTGCTGTATGTCCCTCGAATATACCCTTCAAAGAGTTCCCCTGTGATATATGAGTATGCCAGGCTGCCAGTGGGGTTACATCAAGCTATGATGCCCTACTCGAACTCTTTGATTGTTTGGGGAATTTTCTGAAGCGTCTGGAGATCTATACGACGATCCCGCCCACTCCGATAATGACCAATATCATCATCAAGATAATGGTTGAATTACTTTCGGTGCTTGCCCTGGCGACAAAACAAATCAATCAGGGTCGGCTCAGTAAGTGCGCTATCACATATATCGCCCGTTGCTAAATGTGCTACAGAGAAATTTGCAAAGAAGTTGTTGGGGGACAACGAGATAGAGGCCGTACTCCAGAGATTGGACCGATTGACCCAGGATGAGGCTCGAATGACTGTTGCACAGACCTTAGGCGTGGTCCATGGTCTTGTGGGTAGCGTGAAGGCAGTCATGGAAGGTGCGGAATTCTTGCATGAGTGTTCCCAGATGTTTTTCTGATTTGTTCCTTAGATGGAAAGGCGTCGACGGATGGCATTCGACAGGATTTGGGTATGTGTCTCGTGCGAAGCAGGTATCACCCGTGATCAAGTGCCGGTGTTGACTTGTGTTCGTAGTCGCTCTTCATCAAGTGCTAAACGATATGAACAAGATGAAACGTTTGTTATTTCCCACCCACATTCGTTGCTTAGACCGATGATATCTTGTAGGTGACCAGCTGCGATGTGACGTCCAACACTGGCTCTCTCCCCCTGACCCATCGACGAACCACAACTTCGTTCGGAAAGCGCGACTCAGTGGCACCGCAGCATGGTTCTTCGAGAGCAATGCATTAACGGAATGGAAAGCGGGAGGATCGCTCTTGTGGATTCATGGTAAACGTATGTACCTTCGAATCCCCAAAGAGTGCCTAGCATTAATATCGTGTTGATCTTAAAGCGGGGGCAGGGAAGAGCACACTTCTGTATGTAATCACTTCATAGGTTTGTTCGAGGTTATTCATAATTCCTATTAGATCCGCAATCATTCAGGACATCGAGAACATGCACGCAGCCGGACTGGCCACAATGGCCTACTATTATTTTGATTTTCGGGATGTCAAGAAGCAAGACTGCTATGGCCTCCTTTCCTCCCTCATCTCACAGCTTTCTGCAGAATCGGATTCTTGTTTCGACATCCTTTCCCAGTTATATTTAGACCATACTCGCGGCACACGAAAACCTGATAGTGACGCGCTCAAAAAATGTTTGACAGACATGCTGAGTCTGCCAGGGCAAGCCCCAATTCATATCATTGTCGACGCTCTCGACGAGTGCCCGAATTTCTCAGGAACGCCGTCTGCCCGCGAGGAGGTCCTGGACCTCCTTGAAGAACTTGTTGACTTGAAACTTCCGAGCGTACATCTATGTGTGGCTAGCCGGCCGGAGATAGATATCCGAATGGTGCTCGAGCCATTGACGCATCTCAGGATTTCTCTTCATGACGAGAGCGGGCAAAAGGAGGATATAATTGCGTACATCAAGGCCGTTGTCCGCTCAGACAGGAGGATGCGGAGATGGAGAGAGGAGGACCAGAATCTGGTTATTGATACACTCTCCCAAAATGCGGATGGCATGTAAGCTGAGACCCGGTTTATGGACCCTCACATTAGATACTCACGTCATAACATAGGTTCCGATGGGTCGTCTGTCAGGTTGACATGCTGCGTCGCTGTTTTCCGGCCAGTATTCGGAGCGCGCTTGCCGACCTGCCAGAGAGTCTGGATAAAACATACGAAGTAACGTTGTTGGGGATCGATAAGGAGAAACGGAAATATGCCCGACGTCTATTCCAGTCCCTTTCGGTGTCGATTCGCCCACTTCGCGTTGAGGAGCTCGCAGAGATTCTTGCAATCCAGTTCAACGCAACAGAACCCCCTTCGTTTAATGAGGATTTGCGGCCACCGGATGCAGAAGAGGCGGTGTTGTCCGCATGCTCCAGTCTCATTGCGATTGTCAATCGGGAAGGCAGCCAAGTAGTACAATTTTCGCATTTCTCCGTAAAGGAGTTCTTGACATCGGAGCGACTCGCAAAAGCCGAAGAACGTCTTTCATACTATCACATTCTCCCCGAACCTGCGCATACGATCCTTGCACATGCTAGCCTCAGTGTCCTCCTCGAACTCGATGACAAAATCGGCAGAGATACCATAGTTCACTTTCCCCTCGCCCCGTACGCCGCGCGGCACTGGGTCAACCATACCCAATTTAGGAACGTGTCAGCGGACATTCAAAAGGTCATGGAACGACTGTTTGATTCTACGAAGCCACATTTTGCAGCATGGATCTGGCTGCACGACATCGACCGTCACTGGATAGAATCCATGTCCACGATACACCCTACGCGACCTGAGGTGGTGCCACTTTATTATGCCACTCTGTGCGGTTTCCGCGGTCTCGTTGAGCACCTGATCACTTTCGAGTCTCAGGACGTCAATAGCAGGGGCGGTTCTCACACGACACCCTTACATGCCGCCTCAGTCAAGGGACATTTGGACATCGCATCGCTGCTCCTCGAAAACGGTGCAGATCCTAACTCTCGTGACAATCGTGGCAGGGCTCCGCTTCACCGGGCATCACAGGGCGGACAGCTCGTCATGGTAGAATCGTCACTCGAGATTGTGCGACTCCTGATGAATTCTGGCGCAAACGTGAATGTTACAGATGATGAAGGCTTCACTCCACTACATGCGACAGCACGAACTGGATATCGTGACATTGCGGAGGTGTTACTTGAGTCTGGCGCAAGTCTCGATGTTCGAAATAAAAATCAATGGACACCGTTGCACTTGGCCTGCGCGAATGGGAAGCTTGACGTTTCACGCCTCCTTATAGATCGAGGCTCAGACATGAATTCCCGGGACGAGAATGGCTTCATTCCATTACACATGGCGTCACAATATGGACACCTTGACATCACACAGCTATTGCTAGACCGTGGCTCTGATGTGCACGCCCACGCAGCAGATCGCACGACACCAATTCATCTCGCGTCAGCCAATGGGCACCTTGACATCGCAAAGTTACTGGTTGAGCGAGGTGCAAATGTTGACAGTCGGAACGACAAAGAGGAGACTCCCTTGAACCACGCTACGGGGAAAGGGTACCTCAACATTGCGCGCTTCTTGATCGAGAGTGGCGCGGCCGTGTCTGCCCGGGATAACGATGGTTGGACCTCATTCCACAAGGCCTCGGACCAAGGGCATCTCCACATCGTGAAGTTCTTGCTAGAGTGTGGCATCGATGTCGATATTCGGAGCAGCAGGGAACAGACGTCATTGTACCTGGCATCCAGGAGCGGCAGACTCGACGTCGCACGCTTTCTAATCGAGCATGGCACAGTTATCCGCACTGAGGACGACACGGGTTGGAATCCACTTCACGTCGCATCGCAAAACGGGCACCTCGACATCGTGCGAATGTTAATTAGCACTGGCATTCCCGTCGATATTCGGAACGGAACTCAAGAGACCCCTTTGGCGTTGGCGTCGAGAAAGGGGAAAGTTGAAGTCGCGCGTTTCGTCATCGAACAAGGGGCCGACATGAATGCGCGGGACAACCAGGGCTCGGCTCCATTACATTTTGCCTCAGAACGTGGACATTTTGACATGGCACAGCTACTACTAGACAATGGCGTCGATGCGAAAATCCAACGCAATGACCTCTGGAGCCCGTTACATCTAGCGTCGGCCAATGGCCACTTCAAGATTGCCGAGTTGTTGATCCAGCGTGGCGCAGGTGTCGACATTTTCAATGATAATGAAGAAACACCACTTTATCAAGCGGCAGGCAAGGGGAAAGTCGCGATCGCGCGTCTCCTAATTGACCACGGAGCGAATCTGCATACTGCGGACAGCAATGGCTCGTCTTTGTTGCACGCCGCGTCGGAATGTGGACACCTCGAAGTTGTGAAACTGTTGCTTCGGCGGGGCACCGATGTCGATGTTTTCAACAAGGCCAATAAAACCGCAGCCGAATTGGCATCGGAGAATGGCCAAGTCGAGGTGGCGAAGTTCATTGCCGAGTACAAAGCAGATGCGAATATTCGAAACAATATACGCTCGAGTACATTGGACACAGCTCAGTACGGTGCCGATGAAGATCTGATTGCTGCCGTAATCAAGGGGGACATTGACATCGTGGTGTTGTTGCTTGAACGGGGAGCAGATGTCAACCTCAGAAATGAAAATTACACGACTCCACTAATTACAGCAGCGGCGAATGGGAACGTCGATATCGTGCGCTTGCTCGTCGAGCGGGGCGCGGAGATGGATTTGGGTGATAAGTGGGATTGGGCCCCACTGCACTATGCATCATCCTACGGACACCTCGAAGTCTCGCGGGTGCTCGTCGATCACGGCGCAAACGTGAACGCAAGGTGCCAAAACTATTTGACTCCGATATATCTATCAGCACGCGATGGACACCTCGGGATTGTGAAACTGTTACTTGAACGTGGCGCCGACGTACATGCAACGAATGATGAAGGCCGAACACCATACCAAGTATCGTTGGCAACTGGAAATCGAGAGGTTGCAGATTTACTCCGGGAGCATGGTGGGTGAAGAGAGTAAGGTTCGACGAGATCCCTTTATGTTTCAAATGCTACGTCTGACTGGGGGAAAACGAAAGGGGTCAATATATGCCACAAGGCTGACTTATAGCTACTATCACGACTATGTCAAGCATTGTCAACTCCAAGTCACTATCGTAAAAGAGGGAAAAGTTACGAGGAGTGCGGCGTGCTGATTCAAGTAGGGAGGAGGAGTCTGAATCCCTGGGTAGAAAGTCAATAAACAATAAATGTTGCTCATGTGGGCATTGGGTGCGGTCATTCGGTCATGCGTTCCATCTCCCCCAATGTTTCGGTGCTTCTCTTATTTGGAAATCACATCGGACTCTGCTCATCAAGATTTACTGAGAACTTGGAGGAGTGAGAATCGACCGAACGGAGGTCTAAGAGAGGTTTCGAAGATGTCCTCCTCGATGTCCTCCAATACATGGTCGTGCAATTGAATCAGGGCACAGAATTTATTCGACAGCCAACACCTCAAATGGGTTACAAGCTGAGCGCTGAGCGCCGAGTCAGAGACTCGAATGCGATGAAAAGACCTACTGTAGAGGGTGATAAAAATGTGCGATAATCTCAAGGACATTACTGTGTTAGGGTTAGGGTTAGTTGTGGTCAGAATGAAGGACGAAAAATGTTCCTCCGGATCGGAGAAGTCTAGATTGAAATAGTTATAGGCGTTATGGGTTGAAGGCGTTCGCACCCGCGTTGAACGTAGTACATAAACGCCAGCCACAGTAGCATGGATGAATTGAGCAAGGAATTGAGTGCCATTGCCGTATATGCCACGAAGCAGAGAGAGTTCCAAGGAGTGTTCGGCCTGCCCGCGAGTACTGTACCGGCGGAGCACGCGGTCCCGGCCTTCCACTGGGCGCGGGCTGCGCTGCGCAGTGCGCAGCGCGGCGTGTTGTCGGGGGCACCATCATCATAACTGTCACTGAAACTTGGCAATAGGAACTTTGAGGAAGCGAGGGTGCGATGGTGGTTATGGTGGTTATGGTGGCCGCTGCGATGGCGATGATGGCGGGCTGCGGAAGAGGAGGACGGACCTAGTGCGGAAAGTTGACGTGTTGCGATACTGCACTAGCGAAGAAGCGAGCGAAGGGGAAGGGAAATGACATCTGATTTGGTGCTCTCTCTCGATCATCTTCGAGATGGTCTGGTAACTTTGGTTTGGCGAGAATCGGATGCAGTGGATACTGTACGTACTGTATCTTTCGTGCAATGTGTCAATGTGTCAACAACAACGCGACCAGTTTCACTTTCACACGTTCACGACCAAGGCCTTGGGCCCTTCCAAGGTTATTGTTATTGTACGCGGCGCTTTCCTGTCAGCCAGAGATCGAATACAGTACTGTAACTTACTCATGATTTAGGTTCGGCATTTTCACTTTCCCCCCTGGTTGTGCGGCGACAGCGCAACTACTCGCTTGCATCACTTTCCCTGTGCCCCTGAGCGAGGATGGCCGCGGGTTGTAACACACATATTATATCTCAGATGCTCGGTTCCGTCGGTTGCGTTGGTCACATGGATCGATTGCTATAACGGCCAATCAAGGGACACAAAACATGAACCAAAGTTCACATAGAAGAGCGATCTCAGCTATGTGACTCGTCGATTAAAACATACAGAGACGACCTCAACTTTGGCGCGATGACTGGACTGGACTGGCTACATATGAAGGGGGGATTATGCTATTATAAATGATGGAAGGTGATAACCGACATCATGAGTGGGTGGGAACGGATAAAATGGGGGAGCCGAGGATGAATTACCATAGAAAACAGGGGAACACATCAAGTGTGACCCGTCATTACAAGGGGAAGAGTGGTGCACACACAAGAATTACAACAGGAATGGAACCGATGCCCTCTAAATGACGGGAAGTGGATAAAAGATGGGGCCGCGTGCGTGGGGGGCACTTCAAGAACGACGAGGAGAATTCCCTTTGGTTTCTCTTGTGTTCGTTGCGATGTTCGTTTGATCGTGGGACCCCCGAGCCAGGCAAAGAAGTTTCACAAGCCTTGGCGGCGCCGGTGCGATGCGACGCGGTGCGGTGCGGTGCGCAAGAACGCAGATCCCAACCCGGACTCGGATCACCGCGGACTGGGGACAAGTTGGAAGAAGAAAAAAAAAAGTTTAGAGAGCCCCGTCAAAGTCGATCCACTCGACGCGGAACTGGTGCCAATCGTCATCCATCCCAGACTCGTCGTCTGAGGCAGATGCGGATTCCCAGGTGGAGTCGTCGTCCGATACGAAGAATGAGTGGTAGGGGAGCGCGGGCAACATCATGTGCATGGGAAGGGAGACGCGGCGATCGCACTGCTGTACGGGGGAGATCACCTGTTCCCCCGAGGAAGGCGAGGTTGGCAGTGTGACAAGGATCTTCGTCCGAGTCGATGCCGGCACGTCGACAGGGTCAACTTTGTCAAACAAATGGGGATCCACGCATTCATCCTCCTCGTCACTGTAGGTGATGATAAGTCAGTCAGTCGGGATGGGGGCCGATGAGGCAAAACGCTTACTCGAGGTAGGCAGTTGCGTTTGACACGCGTACGCTCCAGTCCAAAATCCGCAGGTTTAACGATGTTTCCTCCACAGCATCGCTTGGCATCAGTTGCGGTCGTGGAAGCTTAAACTCGGCATCGTTCGAGGTTGTCGGGCTGCGAACCGCGGATGAAGGCTTTTCCCTCCGCGGGGAACGTGAAGGGTGACGCCAGAATTTCGTGGGGAGAAGGAAGGTCTTCCAAAAGGAGGGGGGAATGGCTGGTTCCTTGACACGCTTGACGTCTTCATCACGAGCAGCTGACCCCGTCGACGATGAAACGGCTGGGCCGAGTTGGGGCTCGGAGGTGCTCCGGCCCGTTGTCCGAGACTGGATACCGCGAAGGCCAGCGGCGAAGAGGTTCGAGTAGTCGGTTTCAAACTGGTCCATTGATTAAAGAAGGTATGGGGCCAAGGCACGGGAGATGGGGATAGGCGTCCGGCGTCCAGTTGGTTTGAACCGGCAGAGAGAATGGGAATAGGAAAGGGTGGATGGAAAGGGAAAGGGTGGGGGAGAAAAGGGAAGGATGAAAGGAAGAGACGAGAAAGGGTTGGGTACTTGTAGTACCCAAAGTAAGAACAAGTCGACGTCGACGAAGAGAGAACAATAAGGCGTCTGAGGGGAGTGGGCTTGACAGGGAATTGGAGATTATCCTTATAACCATTATGGCTAAGCGCCGGCGCCAATGGTTGTAACTGAAGCGTGGAACACAATAAGCGGGCCTCGCAATTGAGTCTCGCCGTCCTCGGGCCTGCGATGCGGCAGGCGTTGCCTAGGACCATATGTGGAAATGAATATGTCCGATCACTGGATCAGACAGTGCGAGATATCTCAGGGGGATAATAAGTCATTCGACAATACGTCAACATCGCGAAGAAGTCGGCTCGGATGGGGTATCACCCTCAGGCTCTCCCCCGATCCACGGGCGCCGGGCCCGTGCTGGCCACCGGGGAAGTCCAGCCTGATAAGACTAAGCGGCAAAGGCTAAGCCAGTCCTGAGTCCCGGCTGAAGAGTTGTCGCGATATTGGATTGATGATGGACAGTAATAACCCTGGGTGGTGCACAAATTACTATACAGTGCTGTACCCTACAGCCTTGGCACTCGGGCGGAGCTCCCAGTGGCACGCGCCACGCGGCGAGCCGACTTTGCCTGCGCCACGCCAAAGTGGGCACGTGAAATTTGATGTTAACCCCGCTCCCGCCGGACACAGCGAACACAGTCATTTGCCCTAGGAGGCCCCTTCCTCCCCATTCCCCATCGTAGTCCGTCATGGCATCCTCATTCAGAATATCCACTGCACTATGGGACAAGATCCATCACTTTGCTTCATTCCCCCAGACAGGCGGTGAGCTGGTTTGGCCGATAGGCAATGTCTCCACCCCGGCTGATTGCGGCTGTGACCGCCCCCTCAGTGTCCCTACAACAAATGGTTCAGTTCGGGCAAAACCCAAGTCAAGGTACCCTGTTAAGAGCTAGTCAGTTCCTGCTCGGTAAGTATTGTTAGCACGTCTTGCATCTCCGCTTAATCTCCTTATCCTTGAACAGAGGAGCTTCCCGTGCGACTGGCTCATCGAGCCAAGGAACTGGACGAACTTCCACACAATTTGAGTAGCATGCCGTCTATTCAAAAGGTCAAGAACTGGTACGCGCAGTCCTTCGAGGTGCGCTAGTCTGTTCCTGGCTCGCCTTGTCCATTTCCGTCTAAATTTATCACATCTCTCACTTTAGGAACTGATCAATTTTCCGCCCATATCTCTCCCGCCCGATTTCCGCATCGCATTAAACCAAGGCGATATCTCGCTCCCCGTGTCGACCCCGAAGCCATCTATCAAGGAAAGCACATATAGTCGCGGCGGCGATGGTAGTGGGATTGCCAGTCGATGCAGGCTCCGAATACCCATAGAGAAGCGGTACGGCCATATCAGCCCGTTGTATAACTAATAACTGATGAACGCTCGCCGCCGTTGCCCGTTGCAGATATTATGCAAGGACTACGAATACCGAGTGGCCGCCGGAGGTTCACGATTACAACAATCGTTTTACCAAGACGCTCGACGACATCAAGAGACGCCATGACCCCACGGTGACAACTGTCGCCCAGGGTGTGCTCGAGTGGAAGCAGAATCAAAGAACCCAAAGAATTGGACTCGACGTCCAGGCATGGCTGGACCGCTTCTACATGTCTCGGATAGGCATCCGGTTTTTGATAGGCCAGCGTAGGTATATCAACACTTTGCGACCATACCGCAGCTCATACCCTCTAGACGTCGCGCTCAACACTCTGGCCCCTCACCAGGACTACGTCGGGATCATCTGCACCCGTGCCGTAAGTGGCCTTCCGAACAAAACGTGTTCTGCGGAGTCACATTTCTGACCATTACCCACGCGCCGAATACAGAACGTGCACGATATTGTCCATGAGGCAATCGAGAACGCGCGCTATGTCTGCGAGGAACACTACGGGATGTTCAAGGGCCCGCCCGTGCAGCTGATCTGCCCGAAAGACCTGCACTTTGCGTACGTGCCGGGCCATCTATCGCATATCTGCTTCGAGCTGCTCAAGAACTCGCTCCGCGCGGTCGTCGAGCGATACGGGCACGAGAAGGAGGACGCGATCCCGCCGATCAAGGTGATAGTCGTCGAGGGCAAGGAGGACATCACGATCAAGATTTCGGACGAGGGCGGCGGGATCGCGCGCAGCGCGATTCCGCTCATCTGGACTTATATGTATACCACTATGGAGGGCCAGCATATCGATCAGGACTTCCAGGCGAGTGACTTTAACGCGCCCATGGCGGGCTTTGGCTATGGTCTTCCGCTCTCGCGGTTATATGCGCGGTACTTTGGAGGCGACTTGCGCCTCATCTCCATGGACGGGTTCGGCACAGACGTCTACATCCACCTCAATCGTCTCTCGAGTAGCATGGAGCCTCTCCCATAGGCTCCGCGTTTCATTATTATAGTCCGAGGAGGGCTTGAAACTCCCATTCCATGTCGCCCGCAAAGAATCAAATCAGTCATGTGGAGGCTCGAAACGAAATTTTGTAATGAAATGCAATTTTATTTTTACTATCCTCTCTCCAATCGCACACGTAGTATGATCTGCTGCTTCTTGTAACTGTGCCAACTTTCATATCATAAAACAGCAAATACAGAAAATCATATATTCCCCGTGTTAGCCGATGATGGGGTGGGGACGATGACTGGACGATACCCTTGAGCCCCCCATTGGCACCCAACCTTCCTCTTTTAGTGCTTTAGTAGCAGCAGGCCTCCTGGCTGCGCGCGAAATTTAAAACACACATGGAGTAAATGTACTGTAACAGTCGAGGCAAACGGCGGCGGCACCGGTGATTGCACACCTTATTGTGTTGGCGACGACAAGTGCGCGCGGAGGGTCTCGCCCGATGGGCCTCATGCTCATATACATATACATAACATAACATACCATCACCGGCCACATGCCAACGCACCCCTAGACTCCGTCCGTCCGAAAGTCGGTGCCACCTTTATTTATTGTGAGCCATGTGCATGTGGCAACGATTGATGATGAAGCAATTTGCTCTTATGGAACTACTGCCCCCGCCCCTCCTTTACTTTCTTCGTCGCACTCGTCACGGGCCGTCAGTGCGCGTCAATAGTCATCGAGGATGTGTCGATGCTAGTGAACCGGAACTGGTGGGCGCGTGCGTGATGCGTTGATGGGCAGTGGCGCTGCACTGCTGGTGGCGATCATACGGCCGGGTATTGTAGCACCGAACGTACAGCGGTCAGTACCGATGATCAATGATGATGACGAGGTGTTGCCCGCTGATAGGAGGGCACTCATCTGTAAAACGTCGGCTGTAAGCGTGTGCGTGTTTTAGGGTCACGGACTCACGGAGCGCCAGCTGCCAGGGAAGGAAGTGCTGTACGGTACGGACCATACTATAGTGGTACTGTATTGTGCGGTATACATATATGGTGGTGGTGATCCACGGCCATGGCCACAGCTTGGCGACGAGCGAAATAATAAGATTACTGAACTGTAAGAATATGGAAGGGAGCCCGAGAGCAGCCACAAGTCCGAAGTTATCAACGGTTGGCACTTATTGTGATTGGCTTACTTTTTCGCCCGCGGAGGTTACGGCAATGATTGTTTCTAGTGCTGTATCCAAGCCTTTTCTTTTTTTTTTCATATCGCATGTTCATTATTGTGCTGTGCTGTACCATACCGCACCGTACGGCTTTTTGAGCATGGGTGCAGTTGAGTTGCTGTTGTCATGTAGAGCCAATTGCAAGCGTCATATGACAGGAATTCAGTCGTCCAATGTTGCGAGAAATTTGATTGATTTCTCCTGTGAGAAAAACTCGCTAACAGTACCCGAGGGATCACCGTAAGGCCTAGGCCGCTGTCCAGTTACTCTCTGTTGTTATTGCGTTCAGACAGTTTCAGAGAAATGCTGATCCACACCTGTCCGACGTGTCCGTTCGAGTCACCAGTCACTCATTCGGGAATGAGACATAGTCAGCAAGTGCCAGCTGTACACAGACACATACCATAATGATTGCGATAGGGTTTTTCGCCGTTGCCAAACTTGACAGACAGTCGCCACACAGCAAAGTGACCATACAATGACAAATAACAGCCTGTCACATGACATATGGGGGCGGCATCGAGCCAATCACGCTGAGCAAAAACGCAAGCCAATGAGAGCGATGCCTCTCAGCCAATCACAACCGCGGATTTCGACAAGCAGATTTCGCCCGATTTGTGTCCAATTGCCGAAGTTACAGGGTCACTTCCAACTTCTGCGACATGTCGGAGCACACCAGTTCCGGGTTAGGCCCATTGTTTGCCCCTTCGAGAGACTTAAAAGTTGCCATAAGCCTTTCTTGTATCGCCAGGGGAACCCGAGTCGGATCCTTCGCAAGGAGGCAGTTGGACAGTGGTTGGTCGCGTCGCGTCGCGTTACTAACGTCCAATCAACGACGGCGCTGGCTGGATGAGTATGGAGTGGCCGCCGACGTGATTTGGTATTTGGAGCGTTCCCCGATAATATGCATACAAGTACCGTATCGTGCAAGTATCGTGCATGGTTGTTGGTACTGTATACGACAGACACATCGTTTTGTCCGAAGATGTTTAACTCGGGAGATCACATTGGGGTCCCGTCGTGCGGATATCACCGAATCCCCCCATGCGTGAGTCGCGCGGGCTAACTCGAAAGACCGCGCCATGTCATTGCAACCACGGTGGTTTTCTTCCGGCGGTCCCTGGATATATCTAAATCGTTCGCTTACAACGACACGCCACACGAGACCGGCGGTCTCGTGCTGGGGAAGCACTCACTGAGATCATCGCCCATATTCCTTCCTTCCAATCCACTATTAGGAAGATATTTGGTGGCGAGACGGGGCCGAGAGCTATAAAAAAAAAGTCTGTCGAGTAAGTCGGCGCGTTGCGAAGTTTCACTTGCTTTTCGTACCTACGGTGTTAGTTCGGTAGGTTAATACTGACGGATCGGGTACTGTATACAGTACTAGCGGGGTGGAATTGCCACTCGTGACAAAGAACCCCTCTTCCCTATCACCCAACGGCTCGGGTCTTGATTGGCAAAGTTTCGATGTCCCCCCCTTCCGATATTCGGAGAAGCTTTGGAGGCTAAATGATTATGTGTACGGTTCGATCAGGTTAATAGAGCCCGACGTACTAGGCAAATTAGGATTGGGCCTGGGGTAGGGGGACCCTTCCTTCTGCTTCTGCTGTTTGCTCTTGGGTAGCACCGCGGCATGTTGGTTCCATATTAGTGGGTTGTTTCACGAACTGCGGCTGCAATGGAAGTACAGATGGCCTCAGATAGGTAGGCCGTCAATAAATGATGGTCACTTGACTCATTGACAAGCGTATGACGGGGCAAGGATCTATCCACTTCTCTGATTAGATCACCCAGATGGTCGTGCGGAGCCGGAAAAGGTGTTCTGCGTAACTGACTGGAGGATCTTCTGGGAGATTTCCGAGCACGTCATCTCCCGGAAGGAACGGCTTGGCTCGTGAAGGGCTCTCTAGTTGCGGGGATCTGACCGCTGAGACAAGTAACAGCAATAGTATCCAGTGCAGACCCTACTCTCCCGGAAGATAGTTGTTCCATTAAAAGGTTGTCATGTATATTGCGACGATAGGGCATTCCTCTATGTGGCCAGAGAAAGTGTCCAGCCTTTGCAGTGGCCGTGTTCCTCTGTGTGAAGTGAGATCTAATTAGCGACACGCCCCTTTTGTTCATCATAAGTCATAATCGGTGCCGATTCCTCCGAGGAGTCTTGCTGTGGGGGCACATCACGGGCATGACCTTGTGATCCTAAGCCAAGGAACGGGACGTTACGCATTACTGAATCTGGGGGCGGCCTAAAACAGCAAATAGATGTAGCACGGGAACACTGATGGGCGCAATGGAGTAACGGGTGCCACAGCCAACGTGCTGTGCTGAGCCACGCACAGGCAGGTCCTATCTCCAGAAGTCCATATCTTTGAGGGTGAGATTCAAAGAGGTCATCTGTGCAGATGAGAATTCCGGAGTGATATATTATACAGAAACGTATGACAGGAATATGATGGTGTATGAATATGGGTTGATCTGTATCATCGCACCGTCAGATTCAGGGGCGACAACATAGAAAGTTACGCACATCCGAGAGAGCGGGGCCCCGCATGCGAATGATGAATGATTCAATCCCTTATCATGACCTTCTTGCCTCAGCAGCCTGAACCGCTGCTTGAGCAAGCAATGGCTTCTGCTTCTCCGCCAGTACGCGACGCTGGTTGAAGTAATCGATCTTTATGATACGTTCAGTATGCGGTGGCAGGAATATAAGCGCGTGCAGGGAGATGGACAGACCCAGCTCTTGGCGCAGTTCTGCTCGTAGGCGTTTCTCTGCGAGGCGCACTTTGAGCCCTCTGTTCCTGGGACGACGACCTCTGCGGCGTCCAAACAGGAGAAATAGGCGTCCCTTGTTTCCCAACATTTCGAACGATCCTCTCTTGACGCTGCATTGGGCTTCTCTGCTCTGCTTCTGCCAAACCAGGCCATAATTGTTGGATGGGTAGAGGTGCGCCACGCGGCGCTGGGCGCTCGTCGGTACAGTAAAGCCACGTGGGAACGGAGATCGTTCGCGGTCACACTCGGTTGCGTTCACGAGTGGGGTTACTCAGGTCATACTGTAGATGACATCGTGCGCTGGCTTTCATGGCATCGGCTTCATCTTCGACAGCTCAGCTCGCAATACCTGTACATTCCCATCCCCTTTCAGCCGATGACCTCCCATCCCGTGGGCGTCGCACACGCCCTGCATCGCGACAGGATTCTGGCGATCCTCCCCCTGCAGACGGGGCCAACACCCGGACACCCAACAACTACTTCACGTTCAAAGAGCGACTGGATTCCAAGGCCCAGACGGGCTCCGGAAACGGGCGCGCGAATTGGGACGGCAGCGTGCGTGGATATGGAAAGGCCGACCGCGCGCGCACGACCCGCGATACCTCATCCACCCGACAACCCTTACCAACGACTTGGGATCGACCGCCCACGTTCGTCGTCGGCTCTTCGAAAGATCGTGTTCCTGCAGGAAGTATGGCGCGCACTGCAGAGCTGGTCGCCATCGACGGTCTACCAACTGACGTCGCGTCGCGCATTCTCTCCAACCCATGGCATGACTACTCGGACGAGGCCATACAATCTGCCATTTCTGCGATCAGCATCGCCGAGTCGCCGGCGTCCGTTGCTGGCCACCCATATCACACCTCGTTGCGGGTGCTGTCATCCGCTGTCGACAATCTCACGAAAATCAGGAGAGAAATGGAGGAGAGCCTTCGCGTTATTCAGGAGAAGGAACGTGCCCGCAGGCGACGCGCCGAGGAGTTGATGAAGGAGTTGCAGGCGTCGGACAGGGATATCGCTCGCAGAGTGATGCAGTCCTTGTTCACAGATGATGATGAGGGTATGCACAAGGTAGAGAGGAGTCAGACTCATGTGGTGAGTACCCCATCGATTTGACCTGTACTGGATGGTAAATGCATCTCGCAGTCCCTCACCGACACCATATCCGAGGCGATGGTTGATGGTGTGATCTTTCCTCGTATGGAAGAACCAAGTGAATTTAGCCCTGCAACGCCAACCGCTTCCAGAATCATCGTCACCCCGGCATCAGAGCCCACGTCTTCCCGTCCTGGTGTACCCAAAAACTCTACTCCGCCACAGGATCATGATCCAGCTGACACAAGCAGTGTCCATTCTGTTGGAAAACTCAGCCAGAGCGCGCCAAGCTTCGAAAGTACCAAATCCGATCGCTCTTCGTTGGGTGATTGGATGGGGACCTTGTGGGGAAAGCCTCGACATAAGCACCCACGCCCCCCTCTTCCGCATAGTCGCGATGAAACTTTCGAATCAGACCCGATTCTTCCAGGAGAGCCGCGCCATGACGTTCGGCCACCATCACCATCATCTATCAAGTCTGGTCGACGGAAAGTTTCGCGCAGTGTCTTTGGCACACTGGGATTCTCCATCCTGAACCCAGTACCCGCGACGCCGGGAAGAAGGGGACATCATCTTTCCAACCCCGATACCTCCACCCCCACTACTCAGCTGCCAGCTGTCGAAGTTGATGTACCAAAACTGCCCATAACTCTTACCTCCCCAGTCACCTCTCCTTTCACGCCTACGATGCCTGCAGCGCCAAGCCTGACGACAGAGCTGCAGCACTCTGATGAACCGTCCCAGGCGCCCTCTCTACATTCGTTTCGCACAACAGGGGAGAGGCAGCCCCAGGGTTCCGCCCTACAGGCGATAGTCAACGCTACACGTGTGATGACGTCTGGCCCCAACAGCGTGCTTGTCGAGCATGGTGTGGGGACGAGCGAGCTCATCGCGAAGCTTGCATTTGAATTGGTGAAGAGGGCACGTGAAGAAAGGGTTGAGATCCATGCACCTAGCAAGGAAAAACGTGATCGCAGGCAGGACCGCGAGCATGAGCAAAGCGTTAACCCCAAAGCGACTATAGTGAAGAATACTGGCATAGACGTAGCGGCGTCCCTCAGTCGGGCGCTGAGCGGTCCTGAGGACGTACCGACGGTGAAGGCCAAGTCGCGTACGGCGGCATTTTCACCCCCTCTACTCAGCTCCTTGCTTCAACAGCAGCAACGACGGCCGCCGATTCATGCAGACCGCAACCCACGGCATAACTCCAACTCAACCGATTCCTCTCAACCTGGCCAGAACAACGCTAGCTCGGTCCAGCCAGCTGTGCGCCAAAACGCGTCGGTTCCCCTCGAGTCCATCATACCCGCAACTTTCAAGCCCCCGACAGAGTACCTGTCCCGCACTTATACCCCCATCACCGCTCGAGACTTTCGCCCATCCATCGTGGGCCCCATCGCCCTGCCGCCCCTCCCGACGCACCGCGCCGACAGCGAACCCTTGGTGGATCGGTTTGGTTTTATGTACGACGTCGCATTATACGACGTGCTCCTACTCGTGCGCGCTCGCACGTGCCGCTGCGCTGCGCCTGCCTGTCTCACTGGTGTCAAGATCGCAGACCGTACCGAGGATGAGTGGTCAGATGAGGAGGCTGATGGGGCTGGGATCGAGATCATGAAAGAGTCATGCCCATGTGACGGGGAGATCGAGCTGCCAGCCCGCCCGCAATCACGGACGTCGTCGATCAGCGCTCGCGGACTCTCAAACGCTGCGTCCGGGAGTGGGGACGTGCCGGCCAGCAACAGCAACGCCAGTAACAACAACACCGGCAAGGCTGCTCTTGGCGGGAGCGCAAGCATGGCCATACTCGCCGTCGGACCGGACACGCCACGCCACGTTTGCGCGAACGTGCTTCGGCGGTTGCTCAGTGAGCTCACAGCCATCCACGATGAACGACAAGTGGCACAACGCAAGGAATGGGATGCCTTCGTACGCGCGCGGCGGCGCTCCCGCGTGCAGACAGTCCCGACGCCATCGCCTTCGGGCGGCGGCAGCGGCAGTGGTGGTAGCGGCACTGGCGGAGCAGCGGCGCTGTTGGGGCTCGATGGGCCCGTGGCGGAAGATGAGTTGGCGCACAGTGATGGGCTGATTGGCTTTACGCAACTTGGGCGGTCTGCTGGGCGCGAGGAGCGCCGGGAGGTTGGCCGGCTCGTCCGCAGTGGGGTGCCTCTTGCGTATCGCGCCAAGGTGTGGCTCGAGTCGAGTGGCGGACTCGAGATGCAGGAGCCCGGCGTGTTTGCGGAGTTGTTGGCGCAGACGGACAGCGATGGTGGCGTCGTTGTGCGAGAGATCGACAAGGACGTTGGGCGGACGATGCCGCTTAATATGTTCTTTGGCGGGGACGGCGTCGGGGTGCAAAAGCTGCGCAGGGTACTCATCGCTTATAGTCGGTGCGTCCTCTCTGGCTGGCTTGCCCTTGGTTTCCGTCGTTGTTTGACGGACGCGCGGCGAAACAGACGTAATCCCGCGGTCGGGTACTGCCAAGGTATGAACCTGGTCGCGTCAACGTTGCTACTGGTCCACGCGGACGAGGAAGAGGCGTTCTGGGTGCTCACGGCGCTGGTCGAGCGCATCTTACCGGAGGGGTTCTTCTCGCCGACGCTGCTGCCCTCGCGCGCGTGCCCGCTCGTGCTGCTCGACTACGTGCAAGAGGGCATGCCGAAGCTAGCAGCGCATCTCGCAGAGCTGGGCATCGACCTACCCGCAATCTGCTTCTCGTGGTTCCTCTCCCTCTTCACCGACTGTCTCCCCGTCGAGGTGCGTGCCCTCACCACCCCACGACGTTGACGCCGTAACATGGTTTTTTGATCTGTTTTTTTCAGACGCTTTTCCGCGTGTGGGACGTCCTGCTCCTCGATGGACTCGACGTCCTGTTCCGCGTTGCGCTTGGCGTGCTCAAATTCCACGAGGCGGAGCTCCTCCGCTGCGACTCGATCCCGGCCGTGTACGTCGCGCTTGAGAGCCTGCCTACGCGGATGTGGCAACCGGACAAGCTCCTGCAGGTAAGTTCCTCCGGCTTACATAGATGCGTATGGAATTATAATACTGAGCGCGTCGTAACTTTTTGCAGCTCGAACTCGAGCTACGCGCGACGATCGTTCATGCCGATATTTTAAAGAAACGTGAGGCGCACGTCGCTGCATTATTGGCCTTGAGCCAGTCCGTCACCTAAGGCGAGCATTTCCATTTTCACGGACCATGGACTTGCCTTTGCTTGTAACCTTCCCCACCAACGGGAGAAAAGTACTCAGAGAACGACGCACTGTGGATGTAAAAAACCTGATGGAAAGCTAAAATGTGTTTTATTATACATCTCGTGCATTGCAATATTACATTTAGTAACAATGTCTGTAGCTGGACAGCAGACGATTAGATCTTGGGGGGTAAATGGCAGTAAGATAGGGTATATACATGGCGAGCAGCAGCAGCAGCAGCCTTTCGCACGTTAGTAAGGGTGTAGGAGAGTTCCGCCTAGATCCTTAATATATTTTCTACTTCTATCAGGTCCTCTTCTTCTTGCCTCTTTGTGAAGCTGCTGGCGTCGGGGTCGACTGAGAATCGAGAGATTTGCGTTTCCCGTTGGTCATGGCCGACGATGGTGGCTCGATGTCTACTTCTGCATTCTCGACCGCATCAATGAAACGCCAGCAATCGGCGGCTACGCGCGCGTTGAAGCGCACGTCGACATGGGCCTTGCGGATATCGCGTCGGAAGATGAACGCGGCGCGGGATTGCTCGGCCGCGGTGTAACCTTTGCGCATTACGTACAACAGCACGCCTGCAGATGACAAAACAGAAGAAGGTTATTATTTTTTTCAGAGGGGGGAGGGCGCGACACGGCCGGATTGGTGCACGCACCGATGTAGACAAACTCGACGGGAGCAACTTTGGCTTTGAACCGGCGGAAGGGTGCGTCGAGCTCCAGGTCAGACGCGAGTTCCCAGAGGCGGCTGAGCACGTCCGTCATAGCGGCCTTGAATGCGGTGCTGGGCCGCTCGTCCGGCGAGGTGAGCCATTTTTCCAGCCTGGGGGCGGTCGGGATGCGTTGGGCTGCGGGGAGGCCCGCGCAGCAGTATACGAGCTGGGCGGTGTTCTGGAAGGCCCTGCCGCGGGTTTCGTCGAATGCGATGTGGTCGATGAGTCCGCCTTCGATCGTGAGGTGTGTCTTTTCGAGGTGCGTGATGTAGTTTGCCCAGGGTGAGGAGACCGCTTGGAGCTTTTCGGCTGCTGTTAGGCTCATGCCTAGTTGGACGCGCTGGAAGACTTCGCGCTCGGCTGCGGGAGAGAGGTTGCGGTATTCGACTACGGGGAGGTGGAGGGGGAGAGGGGGCGAGGACGAGGGCAAGGAAGAGAGGTATGCAGAGGGAAGGTCGGGTGGCGTCAGAGTTTATGGGGTGCTATGCGTTGGGAGAGACACGTACTGCATGTGATGCATTTTTGGGCAAATATCTGCTTTTCGTATGTAGGGATTTCTGTGCGGGATGCCCTGGTCGTCGAGGTGGTATACCACCAATGCTTTTTTGTTTTTGGACAGCGGTCTGTGTATGATGGATGTTAAGTCAAAGGCAAGTTTGCTCTCTGTGGAAAAGGGGTCATACAGGCTATCTATGGGAGCGCGGGCGGGGAGGGAGCGTGAGGTATTGGGCCGTTCGGTGAGAGACGAGGCATACCTGTCCGTCAAAGAACTTCTGTATACTCGTCAAGCGCTGCTTCCCGTCGACGCACAGTCGCGTCTCGTAGCCGTCTATTGGGTCTTTAGAAATGGCAAATACGACAGGTGGCACGTAGTAGTTGTGAAAGAGTGAATCGATGATAGCCATCTGCTTGGGAGCGGACCATACTACACCTACGGGAGCAATCAACATAAAGCAAAATATCAAGGGGTCCAGTACTGACCACGCTGGTACTCGGGGTCGAGGTCTATGTCACCTTCGTGGATCATCTCTGCACAATTTTTGAAATGTTAGACGCTATGTGGCGGTGGAAAGAGTGGCAGGCCCACTGTGGAGTTGCTCTGTGGTGTACTGGAGGGTAACAGGCTTCTGGAGAGGACCCCATATGTGAAAGACATTCGAGTCCAATTCCTCCGGGTTGTCGACATAATCCTCGTCACTGTCTGAATGCATCCGAGTCGTGTCGTCGAAACGCGACCCGCGACGCGACGTGAAGGGTATACAATTACATAATCAAACACTCTTTCTCTTTCTTCGTCTTGTCTTTCCTCTTCTCCTCGTCCTGTCCCTGCCACCGTCGCTCATCATGCTCTCTTCGTCTCCGATCCTGTTCTCTTTTTGTATATTCCCGTTGTGCCTGTTCGTCCTCCGCATTTTGCAGCTGCAACGCGAGCGCGCGACTTTTGTCCATCATACCGAGTCAATATAAATGCACCATGTAATTATGGTGGGAACACGCACTCTACAGGATCGACCGTTCCCAATGTCTCTGATGGTGTCCAACCTGCCCAGTCACCACCGGCGGGTGTGGCAAGCTGAAAGGTACCATCGACGAATACGGCCGCACCCTGGTCGACGTCCTCGAGGCGCTCCCAGACCACACTTGGCTCGTGCAGGAACACCTGGTCCGTCACGAGGGTGTACAGCGAGCCGGCATACCTGTACAGCACCGCTAGATGCGAGTTGCGGAAGAGTGCGAAAAGCTCGGGTTGTGGTGGATTGGGTTCAGCGGTACTACTATGGTCAGACGATGGAGAAGTGAGTTTGGGGGTGGAGGGAGGTTTAGAGAGGCCAGCAGACTCCGGGGGGAGAGAGGCCAGTGTAAACAGGCCAGTGTATGTGAGTTGCGAGCGCGTGCTATCAAGGAACGACCTGATCGCCACGGCTGGAACTCGCAAATTAGTGAAGCTGGCGCCGCGCCTGGTACGGGAACTCACCATCGTCGACCTTCTGCCTCTCTTCGTCTGTCAAGTTTACGTTTGGATCACTCTGCCCAGCCTGGCTGGGACCCGCGCCGTCCCCATCTTCTTCAGCGCCGTTGCCCATGAACAAGCCACGCGTCAAGACATCCGCCTCAACGATCAGATTCATGGCCGAGTCGTAGTCCTTGACACGGGAGACGGCGGCGTGTTCGGGGCTATCGGGGTCGACAAGCCAGCCGTGAACGAGAGCAATGCCTGCGCTCGCAAAGAGCGCGAGCTCCCCACCAGTCGTTGCGGGGCGGAAAGTGGTGGCAGAGGTGAAGACGGGGTTGAGATCCATGCCCTCTGGCAGTACGAGCGTGCGTCCGAGTCAGTCGACGGGCGGCCTCGTCTAAGCCGATGAGAGGTATGACTCACTAGTAGTTAGAGGCATCATCGATAGCGCTGCAGATACGCCCACATCTGGCGCAGTGAGCAGAATATGTTCGCCGACAAGTTGTGAGAGGAACTCGTATGAGACGCTCTTGCGACCCGGGGGAAGTATCTCTATCTGTTCGCGCAGGATCAGGATATTGCATATCGCGATGAACGAACATGGCCTGTCCCGTCGTGCTATATGTCAGAGCATGCAACGCGCCAGGAGAAAGAAAGAAATCAAAGCGGTGGAAATCGCACCCGTTGTAGTTCTGCGTGATGACGTTGTATGTGCGGGTTACTCCAGATGGAGAGGTAAACTCGATTGGCTTGAGATACCAAACCTCCTCGTGCGAGGTCTTGAGAGCACCTCCGAGTTGCCTAGAGTGCTGCTGCGGACCCGAAGAGCCTGCTTGGTGTCCGCGATGCTGATCTGTGCTTGCGCTTGTGCTTGTGCTACTTGGCTCTCGGCTTGCTTGAGGCTGTTGAGCCCGAGGCCGAGACTGGGGCTGGGGCTGAGGTTGAGGTCGAGGCTGAGGCTGAGGCTGGGGTGACCGGTAATGATCACGAGAGATGTCTAGGTTTTCTATTGCGCTTTCGAGCCCCACGCCTGATCCTGGGGGATTTGGACGTTGCATGGTTGTGAACGATGGATGATGTTGGGCGCCGGGCGGCCGCTGCGAAGCGGTTCAGCGAAGGCGATTCGATTTGACTGCACTGTACTGTACAGTAAGCCGGTTTCCCCTCTTCGCTTGCCCTGGGCCCTCATTTACGCAATCAAGTCCCCGACGGAACGGCCTTTCAACCTCGTAGCTCGCGGCCCACCCTTTGCTTGTCCACAACCGCTCCTTGAACGCCACCAAGTCACCGACAGATCGGATGTTTTCAGTTTCTTCCGCCCCCTTTTTTATTGTTATTTTCTCTGCGTACCTAACTTCCGGACCCAAGTCTACTTCATGCCAGATACAGACGAGGAATCGAAATCCCCCTCCCTGGCCATCATCGAAAGCGACGTCTATCTGACCGAGCACCTCGCCGCCCACATCTCCGCCACGCGCCACCACCTCACCGGTGCGCCCGAGCTCCCAGAACCGCCTTACGCTCCATCTTTCCACCCACCAACAGGCTACTGGACCTCTGCCGAAAAGGCTCTCTTCTTCCGTGCCCTGAGCACACACTCCCGCTTCCGCCCAGACCTCATAGCCGCCAGCATTGGGACAAAGTCCACCGCAGACGTAGCCGTGTATCTCTCCCTACTACGCGAAGGGGCCACCCGTGCCAATAACAACAACAAATCCAGCAGCAGTAACCACCACGGCTCCAGGATCACGATTGGGCGCGACCAGCTCCCTGCCGCGCACGAGGTCTCCCCGGCACTCGTTACATTCGAGGACCAGCACGTCGCGCTTATCTGCGCTGCGGAGCCCATGCATGCGCAGGAGGTGGAGAGCGAGGCTCGCGCGGAGGTTCTGCGCACAGAGAAGAATCGCAGGCGTGTGCGTCGGAGGGAAGGTGGGACAAGCCTCGACCGCGATTGGGAGGGCCAGCGTGCACGCAGGGAGGTGTTTGAACATTGGCGCGCGGAACGCGAGATCGAGTGGGCGCGGGAGGACGTGCTCGCGCGCTTGGATATTACTGGGCTGCAGGTTCTTGATCGGATGTTGCGCCTGGATGAGGAGAGGAGAACTGAGGCTAGCTCTGGTGACGAGGGTGAGGTGGTAGGCCGTGCGCGCCGGAGATCTTCGACAAGGCTTCATCCCGTGGCGTCTTCGTCTTCTCCCGGTGGAGAGCTACACGCTACACCACCACCGCCCTCCTCCCCTCCAGCGACACCCACCTCCGACGATGACGTCGAGGACGATGCGGGCGCTGACTTGTCCAATCTCTCCCCTGCCTCGCGCAGGCTCATTTCCAAGCGTCTCTACATGCGGCGCAAGCGCGCGGAGGCGAGTGGAAACGTTGCGCAGCTCGACCCGGCGCGGCTGAAACCTGGGCGCAAAGTGAGCACGACGAGCAAGTACAGGCAGCCGAAGCCCCATGACGATGGCCATGGCGCCAGCGACGGTGAGAATCTGAATCCGAGGCAACCGATGCGCGGTAATACGCGGCCGTACAAAATCCAGCGTGAACTCGAGCGGGTCGGGATCGGGGTTGACTATTTGCGCGGGAATGGCTTGGGATTGTTCCACCTTGGTGCACTGGGGCGTCTCATGGGGTGCGTTCCGTCAGTCTATGGAAGTAGCTAGCTGCTGATGTTTGTGGTACCTTTGTTGTGTTTCTGTCTCGGTGTCGCGCAGGTTGTATCCCCGCCTGGACCCATCCCGCCCCGAGGGCGTAGCAGAGTCCATAGCAGAGGACACGATCGAGACTTTACACACGCTCGTCGTGCAGTTCACGCGCAATCTCGTGCAACGCGTGATCACGCTGCGCGAACTGGACTTTGCGCTGCTGGGGCACACCAAGGTTTGGCGTCTTGGAGAGCGATCCATTCGCCAGCCTCATGTGCTTCGGGCGTTGGAACTTTGTGGAGGTGCGCGGTTGAGCATGGATATGCATTTTGACAGGTTGTTGGAGAGGTTTTCTGAGGACGAGGAAAGCACGGATGATGATGATGATGATGTGCCACTTGCTGTGCGCGCGCGGATGAAGAAGGCCAAGGCTATCGCCCGTGACGAAGATGCAGCTGGGGACGAGGGTGCAGATGAAGCCGACAGTGACAGAGATGCTGACATTCGCCAACGTGAACAGCAGCAGCACCAAGCCAATCCCAGTAAGGACGCGCAGGCTCACGACTCATGGCAGCGCTGGTCCTCGTCTCACCGCGCCATATACTCCCCATTCGTGTACGCACCCGACTTGGTCGCACCCGCCCACCCTTTCGGCGTCTACGCGCCTGGCACGATGCCGGAGCAGTCAGGTAACCCAGCTCACCCTCGCCACGTAACAGGTCAAGATGGCGACGACGATGAGGAGGAAGAGGACCTTATGCCGACCGAGACGGACGAGGAGGCGCTTGAAGTCGAACTGAACGCGGAAGCAAGACTAGACGCTGCTGATGTGCGCGCTGCCGCCGTGTACGAAGCTGGTGTGTGGCGCGAGCTCAGAGGCTCGCATGATCCTTTACGGAGACTGCGCAAGCGACGGCGCGCTGGTGGAGTGGAAGCGGAAGTAGAAGCGGACGGGGATGATGTGCCCCATGGTATGCGTTTGCGTACGCGTAAGCGGAGGAAGGACACTGGAGGCGACGGGTGGTTGCCGGTGGTTGAGAGAGCGGATATGCTCAAGAGCCCTGATGGGGTCAAGGTGAAGAGTGCGGCGGTGATTGAGGACTCTGACTCGGATTCGGAGTACTTAGGTTAATTTTACTGTACACGTAGATGTACTGTGTCAATGTGGGGCTACTGTACTACAGAGTCCCTTTCTCGAAGTATAGTACTGTAACATAGCTAAAAGCCCCAAAAGATTCAATTCGTATGACATGTTCAAGCTTTTCAATTTTCTGTTTTGGGAGTTGCGACTTGGAAGGTCCTCCATGTGAGCCAGGCAAGGCTGGAAACTGAGATGATACCCTGCCGCGATGCCGTAACTCCATTTCGCGCTCGCGCCTATCCAGGTGCACGTCTCTACGGCCCTGCCGCCCGTGCGCTCGTGAACCTCCCCTAGATTTGCCATCAATCCGTACCCTCATCTTTTCTTCTCCCTTCTCTCCCTCTCTTCCCGCTTCCCTCTGAACGCGAACAATCCAGTTTCTTCATGTCATCGACCGGACAAGCAACATCCTCCACTTCCAATATACAGTTGATCATTGATGCCTTGGCCGACTACGCCAAAATAACTGGAATAGACCTCTCTAAAAATCCTTTTGCTGCCGCGCTCGAACAGTCAAGTTCTCCAGAGACTATTCTTGAACTGCTCCGGGAACGAGAGAAGGCTTTTAAAGAGTACCGCGATGGCAATCGGAGGCTGATAAACTGCCTTGGCCCGGCAGTGAAGGTCATACAGGCATTCTCTGGAATCATTGGCGAGGCGGTCAGCTCGGTGAGCCACACATGCCTTCTGGTGAGTCTTTTAACGTGACCTCCAAGTCGTCAGGTGCCCTTCCCACCGGCAAATGCATTGTTTGCTGGGGTGGACGCTCTCCTGGCCGTACGTCCTTTAATCTGCCATTCAAAACAGTTCCCCTTTGATGTATGGGTGTGCCAGGCTGCCAGTGGGGTTACGTCGAGTTACGATGCCTTACTCGATCTCTTTGAGTGCCTGGGGAATTTCCTTAAGCGTCTGGAGATCTATACGACGATCCCACCCACTCCGATAATAGCTGATATTATCGTCAAGATAATGGTTGAATTGCTCTCGGTGCTTGCCCTTGCGACAAAGCAAATCAAGCAGGGGCGGTTCAGTAAGTGCGTTGTCACATATACGTTTCCCGTGACTCAATGTGCCGCAGAGAAGTTCACGAAAAAGTTGATGGGGGAGAGCGAAATAGAAGCAGTTCTCCAGAGATTGGACCGATTGACCCAGGAGGAGGCCCGGATGACTGTTGCAGAGACCTTGGGTGTGGTCCATGGCCTTGTGGGTAATATGAGGGTTGTCATGGAAGGTGTGTAATAGTTGCGTGATTGTTCACAGATATTTTCTGAGCACTCGTTCGGTTAGATGGCAAGGCATCAACGGATAGTATTCGACAGGATTTGGGTGGGTGTCTCATGTGAAGCAGGTATTACCGGTACTGAGTTGGGCTCGCAGTCGCTCTTCACCAAGTGTTAAACGAAATGAACAAGACGAAACGTTTGTTGCCTTTTCTTCCACCTTATGTTGTTGGGATCGACTGTGTCTCGTAGGTGACCAGCTGCGATGTGACGTTCAACACTGGCTCTCTCCCCCTGACCCATCGACGAATCATAACTTCGTTCGGAAAGCTCGACATGGTGGAACTGCGGCTTGGTTCTTCGAGAGCAATGTATTAACGGAATGGAAAGCAAGAGGTTCGCTCTTGTGGATTCATGGTAAACGTACGTTTTTCGAATACCCAACGAGCGCTTTGCACTAATAACTTGTTGATCTTAAAGCGGGGGCGGGGAAAAGCACACTTCTGTATGTGACGACATTTCATGAATTTATTCGAGGTTATTCATAGTGTTTATTAGATCCGCAGTTATTCAGGATATCGAAGGCATGCATGCAGCCGGATTGGCCACGATGGCCTACTATTATTTTGATTTTCGGGACGTCAAGAAGCAAGACTGCTATGGCCTCCTCTCTTCTCTCATTTCGCAACTTTCTGCAGAATCGGACTCTTGTTACAACATCCTCTCCCAGTTATATTCAGACCATACTCGCGGTATACGAAAGCCCGGTATTGACGCGCTCAAAAATTGTTTGACAGACATGCTGAGTCTGCCGGGGCAAGGTCCCACCTATATCCTCGTCGACGGTGTCGACGAATGCCCGAATCTGTCGGGGACGCCGTCCGCCCGTGAGGACGTCTTGGAGTTGATTGAAGAACTTGTTGATTTGAGCCTTCCGAATCTACATCTATGTGTCGCCAGTCGGCCGGAGATGGATATCCGAATGGTGCTTGAGCCATTGACATTTCTCAAGATTTCTCTTCATGATGAGGGCGGGCAAAAGGAGGACATAATCGAGTACATCAAGTTTATTGTCCGTTCTGACCGGAGCATGCGAAGATGGAAAGAAGAGGACAAGCAACTTGTCGTCGATACCTTATCTGAAAGAGCGGATGGCATGTAAGTCATCTCGTACCTCATTTCCCGGCTTAGACTTCACAATGGATGCTCACACGACCTCGTAGGTTTCGGTGGGTTGTCTGCCAGGTTGACCGACTCCGCCGTACTCTTCCTCCGAGTATTCGAAGGGTCTTGAATGACTTGCCGAAGACGTTGGACGAAACGTATAGCCGTACGCTGCTGGGCATCGATGAGGAAAAGCGAGAATATGCCCAACGACTTTTCCAATGTCTCACTGTGTCTATTCGCCCTCTTCTCGTCGAAGAACTTGCGGAGGTCCTTGCAGTTCAGTTCGACGAGGCAACGTCCCCTACATTTAACACGGCTTGGAGTCCAGAAAACGCTGAAGAAGCGGTGATATCCGTTTGTTCAAGTCTCATCACCATCGTCGACAGGGGTGGCTACCAAGTTGTACAATTCTCGCATTTCTCCGTCAAAGAGTTCTTGACATCGGAGCGACTCGCGACAGCTGAAAAGAATCTTTCATACTACTACATTCTCCCCGAACCCGCGCATGTCATTCTTGCACACGCTGGTCTCAGTGTCCTTCTCCAACTCGATGACAAAATCAACAGAAATTCCATAGGACGCCTCCCCCTTGCACTGTATGCCGCTCGACACTGGGTTGACCATGCCCAGTTTAGGAACGTGTCATCGTGCATCCAGGAAGTCATGGAGCGTTTGTTTGATCCTGCAGAGACACACTTTGCGACATGGGTCTGGCTATACGACATCGACCGTGATTGGATAGAACCCATGTCCAAGATCCACCCAACGCGACCTGAGGCTTTGCCACTTTATTATGCATCCCTATGCGGTTTCCGTGGTCTCGTCGAGCACTTAATTGCCGCCAATTCCCGGGACGTCAATTCCAAGGGCGGTTCTCACACGACGCCCTTACATGCCGCCTCAATTAAGGGACATTTTGAAGTGGCATCGCTACTCCTTGAAAATGGTGCGGATCGTAACTATCGTGACCATCTGGGCAAGGCTCCGCTTCATAGGGTGTCGCAGGGCGGACAACTCGTCATGGTAGAATCATCATTCGAGATTGCGCGGCTCCTCGTGAACTCTGGTGCGGACGTGAATGTCACCGACGATCTAGGCTGGACGCCATTACATGCGGCAGCACGATCTGGGTATCGTGACATCGCGGAGCTGTTACTTGCATCTGGCGCAAGACTCGATGTTCAAAATAAGTATCAAGAAACACCGTTGCACTTGGCCTGTGGTAACGGGAAGCTTGACGTTTCACGCTTCCTTTTAGATCGAGGCTCAGACATGAATTCTCAGGACGAGAATGGCTTCATTCCGTTACACGTGGCATCGCGATGCGGACATGTGGACATCGCACGACTGCTGCTAGATCGTGGCTCTGATGTGAACATATGCGACACCCAATGTTGGGCTCCCCTACACCATGCGTCACGACATGGACACCTTGGCCTCGCACGGCTTTTCGTGGACCGTGGCGCTGATGTGAACGGATATGAAACAGATCACTGGACACCACTGCATCTAGTTGCAGCTCATGGCCACCTCGACGTCGCAAAGTTATTGGTCGAGCGAGGTGCAAATGTTGACAGCCAGAATGACAAGCAGGAGACTCCCTTGGACCGCGCTACGGAGCATGGGTTCCTCGACATCGCGCGCTTTCTGATCGAGAGTGGTGCGGCCGTATCTGTCCGAGATGACAAAGGTTGGACACCATTCCACACAGCATCGTACTTTGGGCATCTCCAAATCGCGAAGGTTCTGCTGGAGTGTGGCATCGATGTCGACATTCGGAACAGATACAAACAGACGTCATTGTACCTCGCATCCGGCAGCGGCAAACTCGACGTCGCACGTTTCCTTATCGAGCATGGCTCAGATATCCACACCAAGGACAATAAGGGTTCGAATCCGCTGCACATCGCATCGCAAAACGGGCACCTTGACGTAGTTCGAATGTTAATCGAGGCGGGCGTGGCCGTCGATATTCGGAACGGGACTCAAAAGACCCCGTTGGCCTTGGCGTCGAGCAAGGGGAAAGTCGAAGTCGGGCGCTTCCTCATCGAGCAAGGGGCCGACATTTATGTGTGGGCCAACGAGGGCTGGGCACCATTACACTTCGCCTCGCGACATGGACATCTTGACATGGTACAGCTGTTGCTAGACCATGAAGTTGATACGAACATCCAGCGCGATGACTTCTGGAGTCCGTTACATCTAGCGTCGGCGAACGGCCACCTCGAGATTGCGGAGTTGCTGGTTCAGCATGGCGCGAGTGTCGACCTTTTCAATGACAGGCAAGAAACTCCACTTCATCAAGCTGCGGGCAAAGGGAAACTCGCGATTATTCGTCTCCTGATCAACCACGGAGCGAATATACATCTTGCGGACAACAACGGCTGTGCTGTTTTGCACGCCGCATCGCAACGTGGGCACCTCGGAGTTGTAAAGCTGTTGCTTCGGCAGGGTGCCAATGTCGATGCGCTGAACAAGGCCAATAAAACTGCAGCTGATTTGGCATCGGAGAAGGGCGAAGCTGAGGTTGCCAAGTTCATCGCTGATTACAAACCAGATGCGAATATTCAAAACAAGATACGCTCGACTACGACTACATCGGACGCGGCTCAGTACAATGCCGATGAAGATGGGAAGAATGAGGGACAGGCTTCGTTGCACGCTGCGGCGGGAGAGGGAAACATTGATGCCGTGAAGTCGTTTTTCGAACAGGGAATAGACATTAATGGTCGCAATGCAAGATACGAGACTCCATTGGACAGAGCCGCACGCAAGGGGCACGTCGATGTCGTGCGTTTGCTCCTTGAGAGGGGCGCGGAGGTGGATTCCCGTGATAAGCGGGGGTGGACACCGCTGCACAAGGCATCAAGATCTGGCCACCTTGAAGTCTCACGGATCCTCGTCGATCACAACGCAAACCTGAACGCGAGGCAGCAGACCTATTGGACACCGATGCACTTCTCAGCTGGAAGTGGACACCTCGGGATTGTGAAACTGTTGCTTGAACGTGGCGCGGATGTACAGGCACTGAATGGCGAGGGCGAAACACCATACCAAGTATCGCTGCGAAGAGGAAATCGAGAGATTGCAGATTTACTCCGGGAGCATAGGTTAGATGAGATCCTTTTATGATTCAAATGCGATGTCTGACTACCACTTCGACTTCAGTCCTTAGGTCTTGGATCTTAGAGACAGCGCGGCGTAGAGGGAAGCCTCTTGCTTCAGTTGCTTGTAACTGTTTGTTTTGGGTCATGTAAAGTAGTTCGGTGTGGGACAATCTGAAATAGTGGGTTGATGTTTTGATTGAAAGTACGAAATCAAGCGTTGTGGAAAACGGGTTCTTGAGCGAAATTTTCCGTTTTCCCCTTCGTGCTGCTGGATGGACGGCGGAGAAGCGGGCGGTCATAAGGTCGCTAGTATGATCTCGTGCAATGTCTGAAAAGCGTCGCTTGTTCTATTTGTCTTTTCCGGGAGTAAATGTTTCACACCTAAGGAACACTTACAGTAACGCTCGAACATGTGTTAATCGCAACTGTTTATTGGAGCCGCAAGGGAATTACGACTCGTACGAGTTAACTGTACTCTCTATCCGTATCCGTACCCGACTTGGCCACAACCGCCCACCCGTTCGGCGTCTATACGCCTGGAGCGACGACAAAGCACTAAGAAACTACCCATACCACGTAACAGATCAAGGGTGACCATGACGAAGACCTGATGCCGGCCGAGACGGATAAGGAGGCGCTCGATGTTCGAGTCGAGCGCGGACCCACGACTTCACCTCATGGGTGGAGAGTTCATGTTGTGCCTGCGCTGAAGGCTGATGGATCTGAGCGGTAGCACGGAAATGATTAGTGTTGGACGACTCTAAATCGGAGAGGCGACACTACGTTGTGATGCTTTGGGTCATTGAGTGCCACTGCGCCACTGTAATCGATATTATCTCGGTACAGCAAGCTCGGATTTCGGATCACGGAGTGGCAGGCATCTTCCCAGTTAGTGAGACTATCATATCTTGCGAAGGACGACAAAAAATTAGCGTCTTGTTGTGGATGTCGATCGGATGACCAGGGAGTAAGCATCGGGCCGTAACTCCGAGTCCTCCGCCAACATGCCAGATCACGTGCATCAAAATCTTGCCTCGTGGCGTGGCGCTTGGGACCTTCCCATCAATTCGTCCCCTCGTCCCTTGTTCTCCCCTCCGTCACTCTATACCTTTGAACGAAAGAACGTGAACCATCCAATTTCTTCATGTCGTCGACTGGACAAACGACATCCTCCGTTTCCAACATCCAATTAATCGTCGATGCCTTGGCCGACTACGCCAAAGTAACTGGAATAGACCTTTCTAAGAATCAATTTTCTGCCGCGCTCGAACAGTCGAGCTCTCCAGAGACCATCCTGGAACTTCTCCGAGAACGAGAGAGGGCTTTTAAAGAATATCGCGATGGCAATCGAAGATTGATCAGCTGCCTCAGCCCAGCAGTGAAGGTCATCCAGGCATTCTCTGGAATCCTTGGCGAGGCGGTCAACCTGGTGAGTTACACATGCCATCTGGTGAGTTTTTTAACATGACCTCCGAGTCGTCAGGTCCCCTTCCCACCGGCAAATGCATTGTTCGCTGGGGTGGATGCCCTCCTTGCTGTACGTTCCTTGAATATTCCCTTCAAACAGTTTCCCTCTGATGAATGAGTATTTCAGGCTGCTAGTGGAGTTTCTTCGAGCTACGATGCCCTACTCGATCTTTTCGAGTGCTTGGGAAATTTCCTCAAGCGCCTGGAGATCTATACGACGATCCCACCCACTCCGACAATGACCAGTATCGTTGTCAAGATAATGGCCGAATTGCTCTCGGTTCTTGCCCTGGCGACAAAACAAATTAATCAGGGGCGGTTCAGTAAGTACGCTGTCACATGTACATTGCACGTGGCTCAGTGTAGCACAGAGAAGTTCGCGAAGAAATTGCTTGGGGACAGCGATATAGAGGCCGTACTCCAGAGATTGGACCGATTGACCGAGGACGAGGCTCGAATCACCGTTGCAGAAACCCTGGGTGTGGTCCATGGTCTGGTGGGTAATATGAAGGTAGTCATGGAAGGTGTGTAATGGTTGCGTGATTCGCAGATGTATTTCTGAGTACATTTTCCGTCAGATGGCAAGGCATCAACGGATTGTATTCGACAATATTTGGGTATGTCTCGCGCGAAACAGGTATCCCGTACTGACCTACGTTCGTAGTCGCTCTTCACCAAATGTTAAACGAAATGAACAAGAGGAATCGTTTGTTGTTTATTTACAACCTTTCGTTTCCGAGACCGACTGTATCGTATAGGTGACCAGTTGCGATGGGACGTTCAACACTGGCTCTCTCCCCCTGACCCATCGACGAATCACAACTTCGTTCGAAAAGCACGACATAGTGAAACCGCAGCTTGGTTCTTCAAGAGCAGTGTATTAACAGGATGGAAAGCGAGCGGGTCCTTCTTGTGGATTCATGGTAAACGTATGTTCCTCGAACCACGGACGAGTGCCTTACACTGATAGATTGTCTTAAAGCGGGGGCCGGGAAAAGCACATTACTGTACGTGGTGATTTTATGAGTTGTTTGAGGTTATTCATTACGACCACTAGATCCGCGGTCATTCAGGACATCGAGGGCATGCGTGCAGCCGGATTGGCCGCGATGGCCTACTACTATTTTGACTTTCGGGATGTCAAGAAACAAGATTGCTATGGTCTTCTCTCCTCCCTCATTTCGCAACTTTCTGCCGAAATGGATTCTTGTTACGACATCCTTTCCGATTTATGTTCACACTATACTCGCGGAATACGAAAGCCCGATATTGACGAGCTCAAAAAATGTATGACAGACATGCTCAGTCTACCAGGGCAAGCCCCGATTTATATCATCGTCGACGGTGTCGACGAATGTCCCAATTTCCCGGGGAGGCCATCTGCCCGCGGGGAGGTCCTGAGCCTGATTGAAGAACTTGTTGATTTGAAGCTTCCAAATGTACATCTTTGTGTCGCTAGTCGGCCTGAGATGGATATCCGAACGGTGTTCGGGCCATTAACGTCTCTCAAGATTTCTCTTCATGACGAGAGTGGGCAAAAGAATGACATAATCAATTACATCAAGTCCGTTGTCCGTTCGGACCAGAGCATGCGGCGATGGAGAGAGGAGGACCAGAATCTGGTTATTGATTCGCTCTCCAGAAATGCGGATGGCATGTAAGCTAAGATCATGTTTATGGTGCACAATTATTTAAATACTCACGTCATAACATAGGTTCCGATGGGTCGTCTGCCAGGTTGACAGACTGTGTCGCACTTTTCCTCCGAGTATTCGGAAGGTGTTGAATGACTTGCCGAAGACGTTGGACTGAAACATATAGCCGCACACTGCTGGGCATCGATGAGGAGAAACGAGAATACGCCCAACGACTTTTCCAATGTCTTACGGTGTCTATTCGCCCTCTTCGCGTCCAAGAACTCGCAGAGATCCTTGCGGTTCAGTTCGACGAGGTGGCGCCCCCCACATTTAACGCAGCTTGGCGTCCAGAAAACCCAGAAGAAGCGGTGATGTCCGCATGTTCTAGTCTCATCGCCGTCGTCGATAGGGAGGGCATCCAAGTAGTACAATTCTCGCATTTCTCCGTCAAGGAGTTCTTGACATCGGAGCGACTCGCGACGGCTGAAGAACGCCTTTCATACTATCATATTCTCCCCGAACCTGCGCATACCATCCTTGCACATGCTGGCCTCAGTGTCCTCCTCCAACTTGATGACAATATCGACAGAGATACCATAGGTCACTTTCCGCTTGCATCGTATGCCGCGCGGCACTGGGTCAACCATGCACAGTTTAGGCACGTGTCGTCACGCATTCAGGCGGTCATGGAATGTCTCTTTGATCATGCAAGGCCACATTTTATGGCATGGATCTGGCTATACGACGTCGACCGTTATTGGATAGAGCCCATGTCTTCGATACACCCGACGCGCCCTGAGGCTCTGCCACTTTATTATGCCTCTCTTTGCGGATTCCGTGGTCTCGTGGAGCACTTGATCGCTGCCCATTCACCGGACGTCGATCACAGGGGCGGTTTCCACAAGACTGCATTGCATGCTGCTTCAGTCAATGGGCATTTAGAAGTGGCATCTCTGCTCCTTAAAAGTGGAGCAGATCCTAGCTCTTGTGACGATCTGGGCAGGGCTCCGCTTCACAGGGTATCACAGGGTGGACAGCTCGTGATGGCGAAGTCATCACTCGAGATTGCGAGGCTCCTCGTGAATTCTGGCGCGGGTGTCAATGCCACCGACCGTCAAGGCTTGACTCCACTACATGCGGCCGCACAAAGTGGATATCGTGACATTGTGGAATTATTATTTAAATCTGGCGCAAGTCTCGATGTTCGGGACAAGGAACAACAGACACCGTTGCATGTGGCGTGTCGTAATGGGATGCTTGACGTTTCACGATTCCTTATAGACCGAGGCTCCGACATTAAATACCGGGATCATAGCGACCGCATTTCATTGCACTGGGCATCACGAAATGGACACATTGACATCGCACGGCTATTGCTTGACTGCGGCTGTGACGTGAACATACGAGAGTCAAATGGCTGGACACCCCTACATTATGCGTCACGATATGGACACCTTCACCTTACACGGCTCTTGATGGACCGCAACACTGATGTGGATGTACGCACAACAAAACGCGAGACTCCAATGCATCTCGTGTCACTATATGGGCACCTCGACGTCGCAAAGTTACTGGTCGAGCAGGGTGCAAATATTGACAGTCAGAATGACGACAACGAGACTCCCTTGGACCACGCGGCAAGGGGCGGGTACCTCGACATCGTGCACTATTTGATCGAGAGTGGCGCGGCCGTGACTGCCCGGGATAGAAATGGTTGGACCCCATTCCACACGGCTTCAAATTGCGGGAAACTCCACATCGCGAAGTTCTTGCTAGAGTATGGCATCGATGTCGACATTCGGACCGCGCGCGAAGAGACGTCATTGCACCTGGCATCCGTCGGTGGCGAACTCGACGTCGTTCGTTTCCTAATCGAGCATGGCGCAGATATCCACACTAAGGACAATGATGGTGGGAATCCACTGCACATTGCATCGCGAAATGGGCACCTCGACGTCGTGCAAACATTAATCAATACTGGCGTTGCCATTGATATTCGAAACGGAACCCAAGAGACCCCGTTGACCTTGGCGTCGAGCAAGGGGAATGTGGAAGTCGGGCACTTCCTCGTCCAGGGAGGGGCCGACATTAATGTACAGGACAATCGGGGCCAAGCTCCATTACACGTCGCCTCGCGACATGGACATCTTGACATGGCGCGGTTGTTGCTAGACCATAACGCTGATACGAACATCCAGCGTGCTGACCTCTGCAGCCCGTTACATCTAGCATTAGCCAACGGCCACCTCAAGATTGCCGAGTTGCTGGTCCAGCGTGGCGCAAGTCCCGACGTTTTCAATGACGCGCAAGAAACTCCACTTTGTCAAGCAGTAGCTAATGGGAAAGTTGCGATCGCCCATCTCCTGATCGATCACGGAGCGAATCTGCATACTGCGGACAGCAATGGCTGCACTGTGTTGCACGCCGCGTCGCAATGTGGACACCTCGACGTTGTAAAGTTGTTGCTTTGGCGAGGTGCCGATGTCGATGTGGTGAACAAGGCAAATAAAACTCCAGCTGAATTGGCATCGGAGAGTGGCCAAGCCGAAGTTGCGAAATTCATTGCCGAGTACAAAGCAGATGCGAATATTCGAAACAATATACGCTCGACCACATTGGACACGGCTCAGTACGGCGCCGATGAAGGTGGGAATGACGAGGGAGAAAGTTCGTTGCATGCTGCCGCAGAAGAAGGGAACGTTGACGTCGTGAAGTCGTTGCTCGAGCTGGGTGTAGATATCAACGGCCGCAATGCGAAGAACGAGACTCCATTAGACAGAGCAGCGACTAAGGGGAACGTCGATGTCGTGCGCTTGCTCATCCAGTGGGGCGCTGAGGTGGATTCACTTGACAGGCACGATTGGACACCACTGCACGATGCATCACGATTCGGACACCTCGAAGTCTCGCGGGTGCTCGTCGATAAAGGCGCAAACGTGAACTCAAGGAATAATTTACAATGGACCCCGATACACTATTCAGCACGCAGTGGGCACCTCGAAATTGTGAAACTGCTACTTGAACGTGGCGCGGACCTACACGCACTGAATGACGAGGGTCAAACACCGTACCAAGTATCGTTGGCTTACGGAAGTAGAGAGATCGCGAAATTACTCCGCGAGCGTGGCGGTTGCTGAGAAAGGTCTGGCTGAGTCCTTTTCTGGCTCTGATTTGATTTCTCACTGGCACCTTCGATTTTGGTTCTTAGTGACAGCGCAGCTTAGAGAGAGGCACCAAATTTTCCTCGGAGAGAAAAGGGTCGATCAAGTAGGTTTCCCCTTGCGTGACGAACCGTGCTTGTGCTGCTGGATGGATGGCGAAGAAGCGGACAGGCACAAAGTTGTCATTGTCTCGTGTGTGATGTCTTCACTAGGGTGTCCCCTTGTGTTTTACTGTTTCACACTTACCACACCTAACTACACCTACTACTCGCTTAGACGTGTTCCAATCGCAGCACTGGACTGCATGATTTAAAGAGCGATTTAATGCAATCCTGCATATGCCGCCACAGTTTTCTTCCTAGGAATTTGCCACCAGCAGACTCATACCAGTCGCATCACTCAATATCTGGAACGAAGAGCACCGTGCTTCCTGGCCACGGCACGAAACGGGTTCGAGGAGGAGCAGGAGGACAAGACGGGGAGGTAGACATCGGATGGGACGTCTGCTGGCATCATGCGTGGCAGAGAAAGCGGTGGATGATGTTGCTATATAGTTAACTTGGTCACCGGTCAAGGGGAGAAGGCCGGAGGCGGTGCCGGAGTCGCAGTCCGGAGCACGTATCGTATGGATGGTACCGTCACGCACGATCCCATGCAGATATAGTTTCTGGTTTAACACCCATCTTGGCTGCGCATCACAGCACAGTGCCATTGCTTGCTATTGGTACAACCTTTAACACTTTTTCGTTGTACTTAGGCGTCAGCACTTGACTTGGACCTCAAGCTTCAAGCTTCAACGTCTATTGTCGCTTTTCTCGTCCGTCCTACAGTCTGTAATATAGGGTCACGTGCCATTGGTTAGTGATGACGGGGGCCATCGTTCTCCGAAGCTTCCATATGACGGAACATCAATGAGCTACCTAGACTAGTTGTCACGCGTTATCGTTAGCGGCATCCAGTCCGCCATTATGCTGTACCCGGCTCCTATGGCTTTGAAGGGTTTGGGTCCTTCCTCGACACTGCCGTCCTGAGAAGGGTTCGGAGTACCAGAAGAGCGCGATACATTGTCAATTATGGAGTGAGTGGATCATGATGTTTACCTGCAAGAAACTGAGATCCGTAGTTGATTCGGTTATCGTTGATTTGTCATCCCCTTCTCAGAGTATATGGAAAGCAGCCGTCCGTCAGACACCGTCTCAGTCTCCCGGGCTTTCACAATGTTATCTCGTTGAACGCGTTGCGGTGGTTGGGTCTTGAAAATGGTACCGGAAGAGAAGGCTCGGTGTCCCGATGAAGAACCACCAAAGGCTAGTACAGTATGTTATGTGATTCGTGCGCCAGAGAATTTGTATCATGCCTGAACGCTTTGTGTGAACCGCAAAACCTACAAAACCCAGCTTGCAAGATGTGCGCAGCGCGTATCATCTTCCCCGTGATGGTTATTCCAGGGACGAAACCGCGACAATAACTTGACCCATATTCCTGACGTGGCAGTGATGAGTCGTGCTCTTGGCTGGGTCTTCGTCCAATTACTGTAAACGGGGGAAGACGGAAAGTCTGTCGAAGGCTCAAGTTTCTAAACCGGAGAAACCGCTGCAACATTTTCATCACAAGCAATGCCCTAAATTTGTGATCCATTTCAAGACCATCGATAACGCGCACCGTCAGGTAATGATAATGAAACCGGACTGACCAAAATAATCGGCCTCGCGTATGGTAGGGACGATCACTTCAGTTCTAGAATTTATATTCGAGTTTTACCTATTCCTTCCCGAGCAGCAAATTCGTTCGCGGGTACAGGTCAATGAGATCATGAGTCATGACCACACAAGGGTCCAAACAAGCATAGCTTTATGTTAATGCTATCATGTTGCATAAATTGCTGGGTTTGGGGCGTGTGGACCCATCTATCCAACAGCACAAGCACGATTCGTCGTGGAGGAAACCTACTTGACAGTTCCCCGTCAACAAGCTAACCTCACCCCTTTGTTCTCTCTGTGGGAAAGACTTCGCGTCCGTTGGGGCTAAGTAGTAAGGACAACACACGCTCAAGAAGATTTCGTACTTTCTGTCATCGTAAATCATCAACCCACAGTTTTGTATTGTCCGGCACCAAATAGAATCGCATTCTAGATACAAAACAATTACAGGCTCTAAGCTGTGTTTTCTCTGAGGGCTGAAATCAAAGTGCCAGTTAGAGATCGCATTTGAGACAAAAGAATCTCGTCGAACCTTACTCTGCTGCCTGCAGCCCTAGAACGGTGAGGCGAGAGGATGGGTAAGTTCTAATTGGATCCTTCTTTGTGTGTTTTTGGTACAATACAAAAAACGCACAAAGAAGGATCTACTTAGGCGTACGAATCATACTCCCTCAACGCATTATTAATGATTAGATGGAAATTGGATGAGGAGGCGGTGTGGTGAGAGTGAGACATATAGGCGAAAGCAAGGTGTTTGGACGATGACGGACTCTAGGACAGGAGGGCGTCGCTTGAAATTTTTTGTTTTTGTGCGGAGTCCAAATGCAGTGAGGGACGGAAATACCCGACCCCGCCAACAATCAATCAATCGACAAACGGGGTCGCACTTTTATCGCCGAGACGTCACATGCGTCACAGACGGGATCGGAATAGAAGACACCTTCACTTGAGTGTTATAACACAGTTATTGTGGTGTTATTGTAATGTCACATATTATAGTGGTAGGACAGGTGCCGCAGAGATAGTTTAGTGAGAAGCACTTTGGAAGGTCCACCCATGACGATGCAATGATGCATGTGTTTCAAAACCGGCACTCTCTCACACGATCGATGTTGCACGCTCGGTCACGGCAAGTGTTGGATTGAGAGAGGTAAGGAGGGGCAGGACGAGTGAGCGTGATCGCGGTGGACAAAGTCCGGCACTGCGAGCACGAAGGCCTATCACAAAATCATGTTCGCCTCTCTCAACAGGTGTCTCGTTCTCGCACACCATCCTCAGGGACAAGGTCACGAGCGGATGTGCCCGCCCGCCAGGCTCTGTGGCGGCTCGAAATTGAGCTAGCCGTTCATGAGCCAGCTGTCGTTCTTAGATCATCGTGCATCTGCGTCGGGACCTGTAGCAAGGGCATGTTCATGTTGATAGCGCCTCTCAGTTTCTGTGCTTCTAACCCATTGAGCACGGCCAGAGACAAGGGTGTGCGTCACGTGTACTATCGTTGTGACTGGCCGGAAAGTTCCGGTCAAAAGAAAATTCTCAGTCAGCCCGTTCACTTTACAGTATATGATGCTAAGCCATTGCATTCTGCTTCCATGTCTTATTTACATCTGCCTTTACAGTACTTTAGGTTCGTCGCTTTCATTGGCCATCATGCGCCTATCATCTCCATGAGGGCTGGTCGACATATTCCTGGGAATACTCACATACTGTTGTTGTAGCTTGTGCTGTGTCAGAGCAATGCTCCAGAGCTCCTTTCATTGTTCCTAGAGTCTTGTGGAGTTGTGTTGCACTCCACAAGCTCAGTCATTGTTCCTAGAGTCTTGGAACTCTGTGTTGTGTGAGGGGAACACTCCAGAACCACTTTCATTGTTCTGGGAGTCTCCCACTTTGTGTTTGTGTCTTTTCCTTTTCTAGTCTTCTATTGTCCTTGTATCTATATATACTGCAGTGGATTGGGAATCTCCCCTCAGTCTCATTCCCTCCACTGCAGGTTAGTAGCTTCGCTCTTTTCCCCCTAATATAGTCTCATTCCCTCCACTGCAGTCCCCTTGGTGCTCTGTCACTCAAGGGCCCTTTGAGTCGTGTTTTCCAACAGGTTATGGGCCCTGGCCTGCGATGTCTTTAAGCCACTCGTGTCTACACACACTCTCCACGCGTCTCCTTCATTTTGAAGCCATTCCCTCGAGTCCTGCTCAAGTTACACCCACTTTCACACTCCTCACCCTCATCTCATCACTGCCATCCACATCCATCATGTCCTCCTCTAAGGAGCCCTCCATCTCCTCCATCTCTTCTCTCACAAGTGGAAATTATCGCTCCTGGGCTGATGACATGAAGTCCTGGCTTCAGCTCAATGGTCTATGGCGCTTGGTCTCTGGTCTAGAGAAGAAACCAGCCTCACAGCCTGAAGTCAGGGACTCCACTGGTGCTGTGACCTCTCCTGCTGTTCCTGCTGATGAAGACAAGCTAGAGCGCTGGGAGATCAAGGCTGAGAAGGCTGCTGGAGCCCTCAAGACTGCCATCTCTTCTGATCTCAGGGTGCTCATCAGGGACTGTGAAGACGACCCTCTTTTGATCTGGGACACCCTCAGGACCTCCTTCATTCAGCAGCGCACTGCACCACGCTTCAATGCATACCATGCCCTCCTAGATGTGCAAAAGAGGGACTCTGAATCCCTGGAGGCACTCATCAACAGGGTGGATGAGCAGATCAGGATCATCAAATCACTTTCCCCTTCCACATTCACTCTCACCAACCTCTATGATGAGCTGGCTGTCATGGCCATCATTAGAGCGCTTCCCCACTCCTTTGATGATGTTGTGAGGACCATCTCTGTCCTGGACAAGTTTGACAAGCAGTCTGTGATCCAATCACTCCGAAACATGGACCAGACGCGCTCCAATCTGTCTGGAACCTCCACAGCATTCTCTGCACACTCAGCATCACAGAGAGCGTCTCAGAAGCCATCCCCAGCTCCCACCCCATCTTCCTCTTCATCACAAACTCAGGATGCGTCCAACAAGCCCCAGAATCGCCCAAAATGCGACTTCTGCTCTCGCCTTGGCCATCTTGAGGCTAAATGCTTCCTAAAGGACAAGCTGATGCGTCAGATATCCCCTCCTTCATCATCCACAGCTGCCCCTGCCACCACTTCATCCCAGCCCACTCCCAGTGCTCCACAGTCTGCCTCCATTGCCTCAGCAAGTGCCCTATCATCTGTCACTCAATCTGAGCCTCACTCATCCTGGAATGCAGACACAGGTGCCTCAGCTCATATGACATTCAATCGCCATTGGATGCGCAATATGAAGCCTCATTGCATCCCAATTCGCATTGCTGATGGCTCTGTGCTGTACTCTGAAGGGATTGGGTCTGTGAGGTTCATTCCTGTGATAGAAGGGCAGGAAAAGGTGCCACTAGAGTTCACCAATGTTCTATATGTTCCCTCTCTCTCCTCCAATCTATTCTCTGTTCTTTACCTCACCATGCATCGCCATTTCTCTGTCTCCATTGAGAAGGACACCCTGAACTTCATCAGAGGTGCCCAGACCATGTTCCAAGCCAAGATCTCACCCTCTACCAATGCTGCATTCCTTGTTGGGGAGTCAGTTCCTGTTGAGGAGTTCGCTTCACTTTCCTCCACCATCACTCTCCCACTTGATCTAGACCTCTGGCATCATCGCCTCTGCCACCATCACTTGGCAGGGGTGAAGAAGCTCTTGTCAGGCAACCTGGTGATGGGTTTCAGGCTTGATGCCCAAGCTGATCCTGATCCAGTATGTGAAGCCTGCAAAGCTGGAAAGATGCATGCAGATCCCTTCCCCACTTCGCACTCTAGAGCCACCAGACCCCTCCAGCTTGTCCACAGCGATGTGCATGGTCCTGTGAAGGTCTCCACCAACCAGGGCTATCGCTTCTGGGTGTCATTCATTGATGACTTCTCTCGCTTCAAAGCAGTTTATCTGTTGAAGCACAAGTCTGAGACATTTGCTGCGTTCAAGCAGTTCAAATCTTGGGCTGAGAATGTCACTGGTGAAAGACTGGGCTCCCTGCGCGATGACAAGGGTGGGGAATACATGTCTAGAGAGTTTGAGGCGTTCTGCATTGATCATGGCATCCAGAGACAGCACACTGTCAGGAACAGACCTCAGCAGAATGGTGTAGCTGAGAGGGCGAACAGATCCATGGAGGAGGGTGTCATTTCAATGCTGTATGAGTCTGGGGTACCTCCCTCCTTCTGGGGTGAAGCTCTGTCCTCTTTCATCCATGTCAGCAACAGATTCACCACTGCTGCGCTTCAGGGAGTCACTCCTCATGAGGCATTCCTTGGGACCAAGCCAGACCTCTCCCACCTGCGTGTTTGGGGTTGTACAGCTTATGTCTTGATCCAGAGAGACAAGCGTCCACTGGGGAGCCTGGGAGCGCACATGGAGAAGTGCATCTTCATTGGATACCCCCAGGGGTACAAGGGGTGGAAGTTCTACAACCCAGAGACAAGGAAGGCAGTCATTTCAGAGCGTGCTGACTTTGATGAGCGCTTCTTCATGCTTCAAAGACACTCAGCTCCTCAATTACCACCCCCTCCTCCTGATTCATTGCTTGAGACGCCCTCCCCTCCCCTTATGCACCTCCCTGAGACCTTAGATGACTTCACAGATGATCTAGGCGACTTGGGACGCTCACAGATGCCTGTTCATGGGGGGGATGGTTCTACTGCTTCTGAACAGCCTCCTGTTCGCACTACTGCTCATCAACACACCCCTGTTCGCTCTGCTGCTTCTCCACAGCGTCCTGTGTGCTCTGAGACCCCTCCATCCACATATCTCTCACTTCCTCCTTCTTCACCTTCACCTTTGCCTCCAAGGGCCATCTCTCCGCCTCCTACTCCTCCCATTGTCCCTGCACCTCCAGCACTTCACTCTCGCCCTCAGCGCAACAAGAGACCACGTTCTGAGTGGCTCCCAGAGCAATGGGCAGTCCCACAGCGCTACAGGCAGATCAGGGAGCCCACTCCAGCCATTCCATCCTCTGATGAAGAGGATGATGACTCAGATGACCCCATTGACCTCCTCAATGCGCACTCAGCCTCTGTCATTGAGCCCACATCTTACAAGCAGTCACAGCAGCGTCCTGAGGCGCAGCTATGGCACACAGCATGTGAGGAGGAGATGGATGCTCACAGAGTCAATGGCACCTGGGATGTCGTCAAATTGCCCCCTGGGAAGCGTGCAATTGGCTCCAGATGGTTCATGAAGGTCAAGCGCAATGCTGATGGCTCCCTGGACCGCTACAAGGCCAGGCTGGTTGCCAAAGGCTATTCTCAGCGCCCTGGCTTTGATTTCAAG
>WHVB01000059.1:0-81075 GCA_015178965.1 Russula ochroleuca | reverse complement strand
GGAACGCGGCTTCTGCTTCGTCAACGGTTTCGACTTCGGCTCCTGACTTGGGCACATCGGCATCGGTGAGGTGGTCGTCAAGGTCGAGAACACCCAGCATGAAGACCATGCTGTCACGATAACTGCCCCAGTTGGACCCATCTGCTGCTAACTTCGGAATGCTTTCCATCCCATTGGTAGGATTGTGGGGGGGTGTCGTGATGAATGATGATGATCGATCGATGCGATTCGATGGTCGATGAGTCGTCGTACGTATTTATAGGGGCCCGTATTCGAGCCCCTATGGGTACGGAAGTAAAATATGAATGATGTATTGCATGCGTCATTATGATGCAATGCATACTATCTTGAGACATCAATAAAGTAATAAAATGCGGTAGTATGCTTATGCTCAAGTGAAGGGTTATGATAGTGTTGATAAGAAAACACGATATTACGCGTATAAAGAGGGCCTGACAAGACAGAAAACCATACAGAAAGGAACAAGCCTGGCGGCCCTGGCCCCTGACGCGCCTTTTTGGTGGGAGGGAGCACATCCTCATCGGACTTATCACCCGCGCTTGACAGCTAAGTCGCATTTTCTTATTTCTACAGTACAATCTATTTTTTCCGTTCTCACCACGGCGCCACCATATCTGTTTCCATACGAATTGATCAAGCGCGGCGTGACTCTGTGCTATGCGGCACAAGCCGGGCCGGGGTTTCTCTCTCGACAATTTGAACTGGACGGCCTCCAACCGATGATTCGATGGATCGTTGCAGTTAATAAAAATGTTCCCACCCTTCCGGCAATGGGCCTTGCGGCCGTAGAGCATAATGATGATTCTGACTGTATCACCAGTCAGCAAAAGGTGACTGCAGCGGGAAGTACCGTCTGCTAGCCGAAGAAAAGTTCAACAAACAAACCTCGTAACATAGACTCTGAATAGAACCACACAATGCCAGTGCCGGCACAGGTTGATTATGTCCACGGCTCCCAAATGTCATACTATACGCATCCGGCATCCATGCCTACAATTCGGTGGCCCATACAAATTCCCAAGGTAGGGTTCCGTCATTCGTGCAACGCTGCGGACTGGCACTGTCGTGGGTATCCAGGCCTATTGGGAAAAAAAGAGGCCATCGAATCTATCGCGGATCGCATTGAAATCGTAGTTCCACGGCAGAACGGTGACCGCCGCGTCGCACGAGAGCGCGCAGGATGTTGGCCTTGGCGCCAGAATCGCGTACTGCGATCCTGACACCACCGACCCAGTTGAGCACGTACGAATATTCGTGCTCGTTGGGCGGCAGCAGGGCTGCGTCGTCCCCAACAGCAAGGGGACTAAGGGTAGTGCCTTGAGGCCTTGATCGCAGAGCAGAGGAGTGATCGCGAGCGTATAAGCGCCAGTGTGGTTATTGGATGAGCACCAGTGAAGAGAGACTCAATCGCCAAGTAATGCGAAGCCCTTTCGGTTGCATCAGTGACAACTGATTACATTGGATGCCAAAGGACTCCACACGGCGCCTACGTCGGGCGAGCCGTGGGGGGCTATATCGTGCCGAAATGTCAAAAGTGGCCGATAAGAGGCGTGGTAAAGGCGAGAATTTGACCACGATAGGAAGAGTCGGTCTTGGACTGAATACCTGGCACTGCATAAGGAAATAGAAACCTCATAAGAGAACGTCCATATGAGGTTATGGACATCAAGAAACCCATTTCTCCAAATTATTGCGTGGAGCACCAAATGAACAGCTAGTGGATGACTAGCCCATTTTGAGGCGAGGAGCGCCGGGATGGATGTAGAAGAGCAAGCATGCGGTCGAAAAGCTGAGATACGTAGAAGAAACGATAATTGGACGAGTGATCAAATTGTGTCTCCAGGAGCAAAAACACAAGGTCTCTAAGATAAATGATTTGTGGGGCGTGAGCAAGAAAGAGACGTACACGTCACGACTCGGAGTGGACTTGATAAAAGTCATATAATCGTGGATTCGTGGGGAGTTTCCAGGTTTTGAGGGACAGCAGTTGGGTTGGGTCGAGGAGTTGAATGGGAGAGAAAAACTTGCTCAGGTTCAAATTTCTCTTCATTTTGCTAATTTCCCACTCTACAACTTGAATGTGGTGAGGCGCCCTGTCGTAGCCGATCGGTGTCAATCACCATGGCGCTCTAAAGCCTAACCAATGCTGTCAACAAGAGTGCAACAGGACAGACAACGATCAACGGGGGTTGGAATAGCCTTATGTTTAATTGATGATGGTTGGAAGTACAGTAGCACAACATGTCTCACCAGCCTTGCTCGCTGGTCGACGGGATTGCGGGGTTACCCGTGGGTTCTTGCGAGCGCTTACGTTACGTAACATGTACCCTGCCTGCGCCACAGCTTGTCCAGACGACTCGATCAGGAATTCTCAGCCATTCTATGACATGCGGTGCCAAATTCAACGTGATGGTCGCGGAGGGCGACGGCAGCAGTGCCAGAACCCTGACCAAAAGTGCCCCTCAGTCGTCCCCATCCAAGTCCCCATCCCGACTCTTCAGTTGGAGGTCAGTCCGCTTGCAGTTATATTGCAATTCCAGACTGGAAACTGCCTATTTGATACCCGTCAAATGTCAACGAATGTATTGCTGCTCTATCAGGATTGGCACGTCTGCCAACATTTCGATCGGAATACACACGGACGTGAAGGGCGAAGCGCCAAGGTGATTCCCGAAGGACCCGAACCCTTGCGCCATGATCGATAGAACTTCGATAGATCAAGTCCGACGAGGTACAGGGTCACGATAGTAGAGCATATAATGAGAGAGTCTGTCTTCTCTCCATCAATGCTACGATTTCCCAGAGTACGTGTCTGATCTAGTACAGTGCGTATTATTTCATGATCTGTGAGCTCGCCGACATCGAAACGGCTCACCTCCCCTGCCCCAACATAAACAGGTCGCCAGGTCGCAATCACCTTCGTCACATTAAACGTTCGAGCGACAGGTTCTCGCATTCGCTCCCACCAAAAACTCTCAAGCGGTTTCTCCAATCTCAGCAGCTCCCAACTCCCCCATCATGTCTGTGCAGCTCAGTCCAGATGTCGAGCACGGCCCAGTAAGACCCGTCAACACCAGATCGGCAACTGTGAGGACCTTCGCAACTAGCACTACCAGCGCTAGCCGCAATACTATTGCGAAAACAAAATTCACAGCAATGGTATTCGAGTCGGTTCCCTTCATATACAACATCCTGTCCTGCATCTTCCATTGGATCATCCTCGCCGGCTTCCTCGTTCTCCCCACTTCATTCCCCAATCTCCAGAAGCTCGCAGAGAACACAGGCAAAATCGACAATGTGTTTAAGGACGCACGGAATATCCCTGTGTATGTCCCTTCCTTCCTTCTTGTCCCCCACTTTAAGCCGAAAAAAAGGCTCCTCCAGCTCGTTTATTCATTTTTAAGCTAACATGTGGGATTCAACCAACAGACTTGTAATCGGCCTCGTCTGCTGCGGCATTGGCGCAATTGGACTGTTAATCCTCTGGTTGCGCTGGTCGCACAACTACCTCTGGCTTCTCAGCAGTATCTTCGTCCCAGGGATGTTCAGTGGCCTCTCTGGCGTGATCTCGACGTTCGTGAACCTCTATGGCGCGCAGAACTCATGCGATGGCACGACGGACAAAGTACACTATGGCGCGACAACGATTGCCACTATCGCCACTACGGGCGGGTGCGCCGCCATTTGTGGCTTTCTAACGGTGGTATATACAATCCGGAAGTTTTTCGTCGTACGCCATCATCATCGCGAGAATTCGATATTGCACTCGCAAGACGGGAGTGTCGGAGATAGTGAAAAGTGAAAATGGGGAGAAGCCCTCGATCTAGTAATAGTCAGATCACGACATGGCGTCTTTCTTGGGATTTTGGTTTCCACACTTCATTGGGCGTCATTAAAATGTAACCTGTTGTACGTTACTGTACCCACGCAGATGGGACACGCATGGGGTACTGTAGTGGTTCGGATTCTAGGCTTAATGTTGTTTGACAGTAGTGTCTTGAACTACGTGTACTACCATTTATGTAGAGTTGTTGTTGTTCCACCTGATAGGGGCTTGTGTTATGATCTTGCATTCCTTCATGCGCCCGCCATATGGTACAGTTCTAGGTTTGACCGAGCTGGTGCTTCCACTCGGGCTCGCGCGCCCCGCGGGTTTCGACTGCCGAATTCGTTGAACGAGGCCGGTGTTCAGACCATCAGATGGGAACCGAGATCGTTGATGAAAGATCAAAATCAGATCATACCACACTGATGCAGCATGAGCGAGACGCCCAGCTTGCACGTGGTGCGCGTGATGATGGTAACTGGTTCCGAAACACACTTACGTACTACCATCACTTTCGCGTCCATCTACTGTACACTTGACTACCCTCGAGTCGCTACTCGAGGTCATACTACCGCCCTCATGCGACTCCTATGATTCAACCTTCAAGTTACCCGGTGTGGTTTTTTGTCCAATATATCTCCTATATTGTTTCTCATGAAATATAAAACCTGGCCCGTAAAAACTATCACCCCAGGGAGTTATTTGCAACGCGGGAGCCGTCTTGACGTGAGAACGAGAGAGGTTGGTCGAAGGTAACATGACGAAAGGTGCTTCCTCGGATGACATATGTGGGCGAATTACAGCATTTGAACGTTGAACAATAACTAGCCATTTAACTATCCACACATCTTCCCGATATATACGAGAACGCGCACCAGCGTGTTTCGGGTCGGCGCTCGGATATTCGTTCCACAAGGAGGTATCAATCAAGTGGAGAATGTGCCACGAATCTGGCTCTAGTCGACGAGCCCAATGGGGATTGGCTACGATGTTCCTTTCACGTCAATGGCAAAATAGCATGCATGGGGTGTTCTACAGTAGTAGCTCCACCCATCGTTTCGCGTCCACCTGTTCCTCCTATCAACATCAACGGCAGACTCGCCGTGGTCGACTTCCCCTGAAACGTGTGCGCTCTAGGTATCAGCGCTGTGAAAGTTGTACTGCCAGCCTGTCCCATCCACGTTCTTCACGCTAGGCGCGCTAGGTTTACCGCCTATTGTGCATGTCATGATCTATGCGCCCATCCGGATGTAAAGTTCGTGATTTTACATGTAAAGGCCGCTTTGACAGATCTTTGCGTACCGGTGTGAGATCTCCGATGATATGGAATACACCCGAAACGAGGTGGTCATGACTCCCATATGGGACTGGTCTGAGTCTCCTGACCACGGCATGCGGCCCCTTTGTGCAGTAAGAAGATGGTGCTAAGAACCCTGCCGAAACGTGTTGTGCGTGTGGTTCGACACAAGCATATAACTACTTTAACCCTGAGTACTCCTAAGTTAACCAAAGCCGTCAAACAATTGATCGGTCTCAATCTACTAGACAAACGCCGTTTAGGACGTTTAAGGCTCTTGAAAGAAATGCCAAGAAATATGCGTGTGCAGAAAAGGGAGCCATGCGTGTGATGAGGTAGTTCAAAGTCAGCCATCGGACGACTCAGCCTGTTCCCTCGTACCTTACAACTTTGCGAGGCTGTACATGAAGGCGCATTTGCTTCGCGTGGCAATCAGACCCAATGGTATACGCAGGGCCACATAAGAATGGTGGGGGAACAGCTAAGGTAATCGGGGTGCTTATACCTACTAGTATCACAATCTCAGTGCTTCGTAATACCCCACATCAATCTCATCAATTCCTTCTTCATTTCTTCCGCATTGCTTGTTGTGGATCCAGGTCGCAGTCGCACTATGCGGACGCCCGGTAATTTAGCCCGTGCGTGCAAAGCGCAATTCTCTGCATTTGTGCACAGCTCCAGCTCCTCCACATCAGACAGCTCTTTCAACAAGTCCTTCAAGTATACTGTATCCCAGCTTATGGTAATCCGGTGAAACCATAGGAACCCTGAGCGTGCGCGCCCTTTCCACGCCTAACAGGTAGCAGGTTGAAGACAGGAGAGCGAAAATCTCCTTCCCGATAAGGCACAGTAACGAGCCCGTGAGCAAGTCTTACATCATACAGTAGGCAGTAGGGGCCATGCTGACTCCTGAGCGTGGCAAGCGTCTGGCCCGGTCCGGTCGGATCTCGCCGCGTTTTCGGGGGCGACCCTAGTGTAACAAGTACCTACGGTAACCTCCGACTCGCTCTGACAGTGCCACAGCTTGTCCAGATGAATCGATCAGCAAATCTCAGCCATTCTCCAGATAACACGCGGTGCCAAGTTCAAACGTGAGGGTCCCAGAGGGCGACGGCAGCCGCAGTGCTAGCACATTGACCAAAAGTGCCCTGCAGTCGTCCCTATCCCAACTTTCCCAACTCTTCGGTCACTAGAGTCGGTCCGCTTGCAGTTATATTGCAATTTCCAGACCGGAAACTGCTTATTTGACGTACCTGTCAAATGTAAACGAACGTATTCCTCTATCGGGATTGGCACGTCTGGCACTTCGCCAAAGTTCGCTCGGAATACAAACGGACGTGAAGGGCGTAGCGCCGCCGACATTTCAGAGCACCTTGCGCTATGATCAACAGATTAAGTGCGACAAGGTACTGGATCACGGTAGCAGAGCAAGTTGCAGAGCATATAATGAGAGTGTCTTCTCTCCGTCGATGCTCCGATCTCCCCGAGTACGCGTCTGATCCAGTCCAGTGCGTATTATTCCATGATACGTGAGCGCGCCGAATTCTAAACGGCTCACCTCCCCTGCCCAAACATAAACAGGTCGCCAGGTCGCAGTCACCCTCGTCGAGTTCAACGTTCGGGCGACAGGTCCTCGCATTCGCTCGCACCACAAACTCCTAAGCAGTTTCTCTAATCTCAGCAGCTCCCAACTCCAAACGCGGTGTGCCAGAAAGCACAAGGAGCTCATGTTCTCGTCGGATGTGAAGGCGGAGGTGCGCTTGCGGCCCGAATGAGGTTGAAAACCAGCGCTAGCCATATGTCGTGGGGGATCAGCGTAGTGTGGTGGTCTGTGTGGGGGCTAAAACCGATGAGCATTTCAAGCATCGAGTAAGCGTTGAAAAGATCCTTTTTTGTAGTGTTCAAGCGGGAAAGTGCTGCATGCGAGAAGTCCACCTTATAGGCAGGGCCGATACTGTCCTTGGCGGTGGTCTTGAATTGTTGTTTCCAGATGCATTCCCCTGCCAGCAGGACACTGGTGAGAGTGAACGTAGGCTCTTCCGATAGGGTCCAGTTGGGGTCGGAACTAGTAGGCTCGGGCGAGCTCGTTCGGTGTGCTCGGTGTGTGGTTTTTGTTAGCAGAAGATGCCAAGGAACCCCGCATCTCTTCCTCGACTAAGTCCTGCCAGGTGTACGCACCTATGATAGTTGGCGATAAGTTCTCCATGTTGACTTGCGGTGGTTGGGATTGGGAATCGTATGTTTGGTAGTGTTGAACCCCACTCCGCACAGCTGTCTGGCACGTATGTCGCGGCAGCCTGTATGGGATGAAGCGGTAGTGGTGAGTTGCTTGAGCTTGAGCTTGAGAGTGGATGTGGTGGTGGTGAGTTGCCCGGACCTGAGGCTACTGTGTTGACGTTCAACCGCCTCGCCTGGCCCGCCGCGGCGCAGTCGCGGCGCCACCAGCAGTCGAGTGGCACGTGCTGTGCATTTGGTACTCAGCCATGCACAAACTCAATAATACAAAGTAACCCCGCAAATGAGTGAGGTGTTCCCGAAGAGAGAGTTCCGTCCCTCGAATATCTTCACCACCCGTTCTTGTTCATGTTATCTTCTCGGACAACACTTTTACCTTTGCAGCATCATCAATTGAATTATAGTGGCAGTCACGCACATCCTACATGTTATCAAGTGAGAATTTTGTACTTAATGTTATCGTGCTTCAGATAGAGACAATTCTGACATATGTTCTCGGGAACGTCGCATATTCATCGCATGGCGTAGGTTAGGGCTATCATCAGAGAAACGAAGGTGGCGAACGAGGGAGACGAGGTGTAAAAAGTATGATGCGGCGACATGAAACTGATATGTGTGTCCATGAGTGTGCCACATGTATAAGGGGTGTCTGGCATCACGAAATCCTCGATGGGAAGATCATAAATGAAAGCTGGCAGAGATTTAGGGGCATCGGAAGTAGTGCGGGGCTCGGTGGTGCGCGTGTGCATATCGGAGCCGAGTTCAGGGATCGAGATTACTCCCTGCTTCGCTGCTCCCTGACGTGACGACAGGAAAATTCTGGGCGTGAGATGCGAGAGCAGGGTCATCTTGGTCTACATCCTCTGGGATCGGGCGGCCTGCGTTTGGCCGGCATTGACGAATGAAGTAAATGCATCATCGGTATTGCCACTCCGTGCATACTTGAGCTCCTGTAGCTCGGGTAACAAGTCAAAAGGGAGCTCTCCATCCTCCAATTCCAGACAGCGAGAGAGTTGTTCGACAAGCCCATCACCGATCTGAACTCTGAAGTGTCTTCACGTTGCCAACTTGAAACGGCCTAAGAAGTTTGCGCCACTCGGTGCGGTCGACCTCATTGTGCTCTTCAGATGACCGACTATGTGCCTCGTGTACAAAAGAGAGATGCTCCACCTCAGAGAACATTTGGCTGAACGAATTGGAAATTTGTGCCACGGAAGATACCTGCCAGTCGAGGTGGCAGCAGACGACAATGTCACGACATTTATGATGAGAGAATTCATCTCGGCCTCTCCACGGAGATAAACCTGCACATGAACTCGCTTGTCATAGAACCAGAATCTGGCACTGTCGAACGTTCTCCAGCGTGTTCGAAAACTACACGAGATGTGGGATGGAAATCGTGAATTGGTTGAAGAAGATAATTTCGAGCTTCTCGAGACGGGGCGCAGCGATCCAATGAACAAGTGCTTCCAAGTAGGCACCAAAACCTCGAAAAGCAAAACGGTGAAGCTTGGGGAGTGTGACGGGTGTTATAATCGGCTAAGGGTGAGTTGCCTCTCTGCCTCACGGTTGGGAGCAGAGAAAAAGCGGATGGCAAGTGTCTCCAGCTGCGGCATAAATGAAATCCAATGAAGCAGAGCATTTAGGTGGAAGTAGGTGGATGGGTCGTTCATGACAAGATGAAGTGCCAGTGTGACGAGGCCCTCAGCAGTAGTGAGTAATTGACATCCTATCAGAAGGGTAAAGTCGATCAGCGTCAGGTGGCGTAGATTCGGTGCTTGAAGTGTTTCGGGAAGTATCAAGATCGCACTGCTGTCCTCAAACAGAGTCCCTACAATCAGGGCAATGAAGCTTGAAGCTTGAAGTGTGATTGTCGCGGAGGAGGCGGCAGCGGCCTTGGCAGCGGCGCCAGAAGGCCCGGAACACTGGCCAAAGGGGCCTGCAGTCGCCCATGTCCCAAATCCAGTTAGAGTAAGTCCGCTCGCAGTTAGATTGCAATGTGACTGGAATGTATAAATTCTCCATTAGGATTACAGCGACTTCCGATGGACCCACGCTGACATCCAAGGTTTGACGGCGGGGTCCATACGTTGTTACAAGTAGACGTGAAATTATCTAGATATTAGTTATACCTTGAGTTATCCGGGGTTAAGAGATGCGAATTAGTGGTAAAGATTGTGTAATTTCCTCAGTTTAACTGCTACAATAAGTTAGTGTGCTTCTCCAATCTCAGCCTACAAAAGTTACAAAACCCGACGTGACATACGGAAAAGTACAGGATCATTATGGTAGACATGGCCCAACAAGTGGCAGAACATATATGATGAGAGCCGTCTCTCTCCCTGTATCAGTAAGGCAGAAAGACAGGCCCAATGGAATCGATAACTGACGATGATACGCGGGATCATCAAGGGCATCATAGTACGCCCAAGGATGCGCCCTCAGATTTTTACAACATCATGGCACAGGTCTTCCTTTGGATCCTCCTCGCAGGCTTCCTCATTCTCCCAAGTTCATTCCCCAATATCCAGACGATCGTGAAGGGTTCAGGCACACTCACCAAGGTGCTGCATGATGTGCGGAATGCCCCCGCGTATGTCCCTTCCTTCCCCCTCCTTCCCGTTCTTCGGTTCTTCCAACCAAAAAGGGCTTCTCCGGCTCTATATTCATTTTTACGCCAACCTGTATGCTTATATGATTTATATCAACAGACTGGTAATTGCCTTCACCTGCTGCGTCATCGGCACGATCGGGCTGTGCGTGCTCTGGTGGAGATGGTCGCACAAATACGCCTGGCTCCTCAGCACTATCTTCATCCCAGGGATGTTCAGTGGCCTGTCTGGCGTAATCTCGACATTCGTTGGCATCTATGGCGCGCAGGAAGGTGTACACTACGGCGTGACAACAATTGCCACTGTCGCCGCTACCGGCGGGTGCTCCGTCATCTGTGGTTTTCTAGCGGCAATACATGTGATCCTGAAACGTCGCGAGAACGCAAGACATCGGCTTGAGGGGAGTTACGACGGTGATGATTCGTGAAATTGGGGAGTGGTCCTAGTTTTAGTAGCCAGGTCGCGACACGGCTGTCTTTCTTGTTTTTTTTTTTTTTGGTTTCCATACCTCTTTTTGTTAAGACTACCCACACGGACGGAGATGGGAACATTGGGAAGCGAGGGTGAAGGGACACTGGGACAGGAGTGGTACGGTAGTTCGGGCCTTTCATAATTGTTCGACAGCACTAGTGCTTGTTACACCTGATATAGGCCTGATAGCTTGCCTGATGGGTGCCAGTGTTACTGTATGATGGTGGTGTCCTTCATCCGTCTGTGGTATGATGCAATTCTAGGTTTGACTGAGCCAGCGCTCCACTCGCGCGGTTTTCGCCCCGGGACCGGAGTTCTCGATACTGTACAGTAGTGGGAGATCAAAATATCGTAAATCCTGAACGTGCCTGACTCGCACCGAGTCGCACGTGACGGCCGAACGCGCGTTCACCCTTGACACCATCCCTGATGACCTACGCAGTGGGCTGCCTTCGAGTCGCTAGTCGCTACACGCGTCTCACTACCACCCTCATGCAACTCTTACGATTCTGCCTGTCTGCATTGGTGTGTGAGAGAGAGATCGGTCGAAGGTATTAATATGAGACGAAAGATGTGACTTATGGTGGCAGGTGATGTGGCATTTGTTACGTTCATCTTGGTTCATCTGGTAGGAGGGACCCATATACAGCTGCTTACAGCACCCGATTCCACAACCTCGAAACAACCAGTCGGCCTTACTATCCTACCAAGTGAATTAGAGAAATGGAATCTTCAGTTATATTCCCTGCTGGGTTTGCACCCGCCAGTAAAGTCCCCGCGAACGTGTTACACGCAAGGCCTAACTTAGAATGTGTGCGGAAAGGGGCATTCCGTGTGTTGAATGGAAGGTTCGGAGTTACAGAATTTCAAAAAACACTTCGTTGGCCGTACGGTACTAGACATGCGCCCCTGATGAATCAGAAGAGCTAGGTGATACATTGTCCAGGTATACCGACGAAAGATGAATCGATGAAGAAGTAGGCGGTGGTGGTGAATGTACATCCCCCCACGTGGAACGTTTGAGGCGTGGGAGTGGGTCAACTGTAGAGCAAGGAAAGGTGCTATAGCGTCTGGAGGAGTGGCCAAATGAGAGTTTGGGTCTACGACGACGCGTTATGACGAGTCCAATGGCCGGGCTGGTGCAAAAGGTGCGGGCATAGACACGTTGAGTGGGAAGGAATCTCCTGCTACATCAGGGGCCTGCTCGTCGAATTGCAAGTCTTGGACCGGCGAGGGACGATGATCATCAGTCGCTCGGGGAATGAGCACACGCGCCTCCCAGGCACCAGAAGTAAACTAGAATATTGGTAGGTAGCCAGGGACGGGGCGAAGCACATAGATAATGTTATTGTAATTCGACCATGTTCTTGTCGTCGGATAGTTGTACAACCTGAGCAAAGAGATCAGTACAAGCGGGCGGACAGGGCGTCAGGAGAGAAAGACCAAGCAAGCGGAGATTCTGCCAGTGGCTGCAGTTATGTCGTGGTCGTGTGCGACACCTGTCATTTCGGAGCACAAATCTTGTCCAAATCGAGAATGTCTAAACAATTGCATGCCATTATTACCTATTTCACAGTTCTGGGCAAGATGTGCCGCACAAGTGGATAGAAAAAGCGCAGAAAAACTGTCAAAATACCTGTAGCCATCACGGTTCCCCAGGTTGTGACAGCTGTGAGCCCAGGGACCTCATTGAAGACAGACCCCCTTATGGGCACGCGTCCATGGAAGCTGTATGCCTCGCTCTGAGTCGTCCGCTGGGCATCGTTCCAGTATGAGGGCGCAAGATCGATACTCAAAAGTAAGCACGTAACACCTACATAGTGTCAACAGGCCCGCCAGCGATCTCTGGTTGGAACTGCGCCCCATAGTACGCGGTAATTTGAATTGGACGTCGACTTGACGCTTTCCACTGATGAATAGTTGCAGCTGATGAAAAAGTTTCCGCCGTTCCGGGAATGGGTATTGCAGCCATAGGGCATGCTAAAGATTTGGCATCGGTCAGCTGAAAGTGACTGCAGCGGGAAAGAACAGCTGTAACGTGAACTTGAGACCCTACCCGCCCTGATAGAACCTGATGCCAGCTCGGATTGATTGTGTCCACAACACCACGGTTCCCAGATGGATACGATACACATTGAGGCCCACGGTCATGCCAATATTTTGACGGACCATACAAATTCCGAAGATAGGGTTCCACCTTTCGTGGTACGAAGGTTGTGTGGCGGCTGCGGACCAACACCGAGATACGCGGTAGCCTTGAAGTGTGATTGTCGCGGAAGAGGCGGCAGCGGCGCCAGAATGCCCGGAACACTGGGCAAAGGGGCCTGCAGTCGTCCATGTCCCAACTTCCGGTTAGATTGCAATGTGACCTGAGAGTGTATAAATTCTCTATTACAGTAGTCTTTGTGAGTTACGATAGTGCTCTGTGCTCACAGTGTGTAGCGCGCCGATGGGTAGAGAAGATGGTCGGCGAGGGGGTGATACCGTTGGGAGTTGGCTTAGCCACACTGAGACTGTTTATGTTGTATACTTAGGACTGCACAGCGGCTAATGGGTAGGAGCGCGTAGCGCTTCTCGATTGAAGAGGAGGGGTGCGCGTCCGGGGGCGAGCTCGCAACGGGTGGGTGGGCCCATCTGAAGCGGGCTGATTTTCCGTCGGAATGTGAAGCTCATCATCGAAGTTTCTTTAGAACTTGAACTGGGAGTGGTGGGTGGGCAAAATTAAAGCGGAATAAAGGTTCTTTGAACTGTCCGAAGGGGAAAGCGGGAGGATGGCGGCAGGGACGACAAACGAACGCTTCACGTGCCGCCCTCGCTCACACAAAGACTCTCGAGGGAACGAGCAGAGGCCCAGAATCCCCCAGCAGATTACAACGGACCCACGCTGACATATAAGGTTTGACAGCGGGGTTCATAGTTACAGTAACTTAAGTAGACTTGAAATTATCTGGATATTAGTCATCCAGTACATTTGGGCCATCAGACTGCCATCAGACACGCGGTAAAGATTATATAATTTACGACTACAATAATTTTAGTGTGCTTATCCAATTTCAGCCGACCGAATCCTACTTGACATCTTGCTTGACATACGGAAAAGTACAGGATCATGGTAGACATGGAACAACAAGTGGCAGAACATATATTAAGCTATGAGAGAGCCGTCTCTTTCCCCATATCCCAAGTGCAGTAAAACAAAAAGACAGGCCCCGATGGGATTGATAACCGACGATGCTCCGCCCTCAGATTTTTACAACATCATGGCACAGGTCTTCCTTTGGATCCTCCTCGCAGGCTTCCTCATTCTCCCCAGTTCATTCCCCAATATCCAGACGATCGTGAAGGGTTCAGGCACACTCACCAAGGTGGTGAATGATGTGCGGAATACCCCCGCGTATGTCCCTTCCTTCCCCCTCGTTCCCCTTCGTCCAACCAAAAAAGGCTTCTCTGGCTCTATATTCATTTTTAAGCTAACACGTAGGATTCTATCAACAGGTTAGTAATTGCCTTCACCTGCTGCATCATCGGCACGATCGGGCTGTGTGTGCTCTGGTGGAGATGGCGACGCAAATACTCCTGGCTTATCAGCACTATCTTCATCCCAGGGATGTTCAGTGGCCTCTCTGGCGTAATCTCAACGGTCGTTGGCATATATGGCGCACAGGAAGGCGTACACTATGGCATGACAACAACTGCCACTGTCGCCGCTACCGGCGGGTGCACCGTCATTTGTGGTTTTCTAGCGGCGATACATGTGATCCTGAAACGTCGCGAGAAAGCAAGACATGGGCTTCAAGGGAGTTACGGCAGTCTTGCAGGGAGTTACGGCGCTGGTGATTGGTGAAATTGGGGAGTGGTCCTGGTTTTAGTAACCAGGTCGCGACACGGCGGTCTTTCTTATGTTTTTTTTGGGTTCCACTCCTCAATGGGCGTCATTGAAACGAAAAATTTTGTACGTTAAGGCTTTGATTTGTCTAATTTTATACCCACATGGAGATGGGAACATTGGGAAGCGAGGGTGAAGGGACACTAAGTGGTACACTGGTACGGTGGTTCGGATTCCGGGCCTTTCATAATTGTTCGACAGTGGTAGTGCCTGTTACACCTGTATGATGGTGTCCTTCATCCGTTTGTGGTATGATGCAATTCTACGTTTCCACGGTTATCGCGCTGTAGTGGGAGATCAAAATATCGTAATTCCCGAACGTACCTGACTTGCACGTGACAACGGACGCGCTTTCACGAATTTCACCCCTTGACACCTACACAGTAGGCTGTCTTCGAGTCGCTACACGCGTCTCACTACTACCCTCATGCAACTCTTCTGATTTACGTGCATTGGCGTGTGTGTGTGTGAGAGAGAGAGAGGTCGAAGGTGAGACGAAATATGTGACTTATGGTGGAAGGTGATGTGGCACTTGAACAATAACTGGCCAACTGACTACACATGCATCTGCATGGTGTGCAAACGACGATACCAGATTAAAGCATCAAGAATTAATAGGGAGAAGGGCATTTTCCCGACACATACGAGAACGCGCACCATGCGCGTGTCGGGTCGACGCTTGGACATGCGCACCACAGGGAGACATCAACGAGGCAAAGAAACCACCACATCCTGTGTTCTTCTCTGAAACCTCAATGTTGTATGAACCTTCTTCAATTTCTGCCCGATGACTTCTAGAGGCTATCGACAACTCTCGAGTTACTAGAATAAACAAGCCCTCGTCTTCACTCGTCTATGGTTTCCCCCGGGACAATATCTGCATAAACATTAAGAGATATCATCGCCTTGAGTATTTCTTGTTCCGGTATGAAAAGCACAAGAACGGGACTCAAAAGTGAGCACAATACCTCCACAGCGTCGAGAGTCCTATTAGCCGTCTCAGGTTGGAGCTACATGCCCAATTGTCGCCCATACGCGACGATTTGAATTGAACGTTGACCTGGTACCCTCCACCAATGGATCGTTGCAGTTGATGAAAGGTTTCCCACCCTTCCTGGAACGGGTCTTGCGGGGTAGAGCATACTGATGATTTCGACTAGCATCAATGCCATCACTGGCTGTCAGTACAAAGTTACTGCAGCGGGGAGAACAGCTGAAGGAAAAAGATCTATAACGTAAACCCTACCCACCATGCTACAAAGTTACTAGAATCTGACAATGCCAGTGCCAGCATCCCAGCATGGGTTGATTATGTCCACGGTTCCCGTACGATACAGATCGAGTCCGGCACGGGCCATCGAGGCCCACGGCCACAAGCACGGCTAAGCTGATTCTTCTGGTCATGAAATTTCCGAAGACAGGTTTCTGCCATTCGTGTACAGTAATGTGGTACGAAGCTTTTGACGAAGCTTTGTGCGCCGCGGACCAACACCGGCGTGAGAACACGCCGTGCTAGTGCGAGAGTGACTGGCCGGAACCGGTGCCGGAACACGACCAAAAGTGGCCTGCAGTCCTCCATGTCCCAAGACAACTGCAGTTAGAGTCAGTCCGCAGAAATGCAGTATGGAGACCGCATTTATCGTACCTGTCAAGTGTCAACAAATAAATTTGGGGATTCTGGGCGAGCGGGGCACGACTCACGAGCATAAGCTTAGAATGGCGAATGGCCTGATGCCCGAATGGGGTCTTTGTGTGAGCGGCGGAGACTCGGAGGGCGGCATGTGACGCGTTCGTTTTGTCCCTGCCACCATCCTCCCTCTTTCCTCTTCGGACGGTTCAAAGAACCTCCGTTCCGCTTTAATTTTGCCCACCCACCACTCCTAGTTCAAGTTCCAAAGAAACTTCGATGAAGAGCCTCACGGTCCGCCGACGGCAATCAGCCAACTTCAGGTGGGCCCACCCGTTGCAAGCTCGCCCCCTGACGCGCATCCCTCATCTTCGATCGAGAAGTGCTACGCGCTCCTACCCATTAGCTATGCAGACCTAAGCATACCATATAGTAATAGTCTCATAGTGGCTAAGCCAACTCTCAACGGTATCACCCGCGTGCTGACCTCTTCTCCACTCAACGGCGCGCCATACACTGTGAGCACAGAGCACAATCGTGACTCGCAAAGACTCTATCAGGATTAGGGCGCCTCACCACTGAGTCATCAGAAGTTAAAGTTTGCTGGGAATAAATCCAGAACGGAAATGAAAGCCTTGCGCCGCGGTGGTTTCCGAAAACCCCTACAGTACGCCATGAACAAAGTGCGACATACGGGAAAAGCACTGGATCATCATGGCAGAACAAGTGGTAGAACATATAATGAGAGTGTCGTCTCTCCAAGTGTCTCTCCCCCTATTCCCCAAGTTCCCCGAATACGCCTTTGATCCAGTTCTCTTTGCAACCCTCAACGCTCAATCAATCTCTGGCTCCAAATCCGACTTAGTGTCCAGATTCCAAGTGCAGTAAGGCCGAAAGACAGGACCCGATGGGATCGACAGCCGACGATTCGCCGCCCTCAGATTTTTACAACTTCATGGCACAGGTCTTCCTTTGGATCCTCCTCGCAGGATTCCTCGTTCTCCCCAGTACATTCCCCAATATCCAGACGATCGTGAAGGATTCAACCACACTCACCAAAGTGGTGCATACTGTGCGGAATGTCCCCTTGTATGTCCCTTCCTTCCCCTTTGTCCCCCTTCTTCCAACCAAAAAGGCTTCTCCGGCTCTATATTCATTTTTACGCTAATATGTGGGATTCATCGACAGACTAGTAATCGCCTTTACCCTCTGCGGCATCGGCACGTTCGGGCTGTGTTTACTCTGGTTGAAATGGTGGCACAAATATGCCTGGCTTCTCAGCACCATCTTCATCCCAGGGATGTTCACTGGCCTCTCTGGCGTAATCTCAACGTTCGTTAACATCTATGGCGCACAGGAAGGCGTACACTATGGCGCGACCACAATTGCCACTGTCGCCGCTACCGGCGGGTGCTCCGTCATTTGTGGGTTTCTAGCGTTGATACATGCGTTCCTGAAACGTCGAGAAGCAAGACGTGGGGCTTGAAGGGAGTCATGGCGGTAGTGATTCGTGAAATTGGGGAGTGGCCCTAGTTTTAGCGGCCAGGTCGCGAGTCTCGCGACACGGCGGTCTTGATTTTTTTGGTTTCCATACCTCATTGGGCTAAGGGCTTTATTTAAATGCGACCTTATGTACGTTAAGACTACCCACACAGACGGATATGGGAAGCGAGGGTGGAGGGGTAGGCGTGGTGTAGTGGTTTGGAATCTGGACCTTCGTAATTTTTTGACAGTAGTACCTTGAAACACGTGTGTTATTATTTATGATGTTTACGACGAGAGTTGTTACACCTGATACAAGTAGGCTGATAATGTACTCTATAGGTGCTAATGTTATGGTGGTGTCCCGCACGGTAAAGCGATACAATACTAGGTTTGACTGAGCTCCACTCGCGCGGTTTTCGCGCCGGGACCGCCGCAGTCCTTGGGGAGGGAACACGATATAACGGGAGATCAAAATCGACAATCCGGATGCGGAAACACTAGCGCCTGGCTCGCACGTGGCGACGGCCGCGCCGCTATCACGCTCACGCTTTCACACATGAGTCACGACGACAGGCGACGTACTGCCTTTGAGTCGTTACACACGTTTCACTGCCACCGTCATGCAACTCTTACGATTCAGCCTGGAAGACAGCTCGACCCTGCATACAGTACCACTCCCCGCACAGCTGTAATCAATGGACGCTGCTTCGGGCGCTTTCCTCGATACCATCTCACCTTTTCCGATTTGGCTATGATGTTCCTTTTACATCGATGACGTGAAGAACGGCGTGTACCAATGGTTCCGCAGTCGTTTTGCGTCCACCTGTACATATCGACAGCGGACTCTCCGTGGCCCCGAAACGATTAACGCTCTAGTTATCAGCAGATTGAGGGTTACTGTCAACCTGTCATGGAAATGTCCAGGTTTACCGACTATCGTGATCTACACGTCTACTGTATTCGCAATTGCGGGCGTAAAGACAGTCGCGTCGTTATTTTACGGACCACTTCGAGCCTTCGACAGATCTTTGCGTACAGAGTAGCAGGGAATCTGCGATTTATGTGGAAAACGCTGTGTCATGACACCATATGGGTAAGATAGGGGGCTGTTCTGAGTCTTCTGACCACAGTATGCATCATGTCACACATAAAATAGGCGCTTTCGGAAGAAGGTTGTGCCAGAACACTGACGAAACCGTGTTGTGCGTGTGGTCCGTTACTTTCATCTAGTAGGAGGGACCCATATACAGCATCCGGTCCCACAACCTCGAAACAACTGATTGGTCTTTGTGGTCCTACTACGTAAAGGGAAGAAATGGAACCTTTAAGTTATATTCCCTGTTGAATTTACACCCGCCAGTGACATCCCCGCGAACGTGTTATACGCAAAGCCTAGAATGTGTGCGGAAAGGGGGCCCTTGCGTGTGTTGAAAGGAAGTTTCGCATACGCCCGAGTTACAGAATTTCAAAAACACAGCTCATTGGCAGCATAGTGCAGTACTAGACAGGCGCGCACGATAAATCAGAAGAGCTAGGTGGATACACTATCCGGGTAGATCGACGAAAGATGAAGGAGCAGGTGGTGGTGGTGAATCCATATCCCCCCACGCGGAATGTTTGAAGTATGGGAGTGGGTCAACTGGAACAGGGAAAGGTACTATAGCGTCTGGAGGAGTGGCCAAATAAGACTGTGGGCCTACGATGACGTGTCAGAATGAGTCGGAAGACTCGGAACTGGAAAGGCCGGGTAAGGGGATGATGGTGAAGAGGAAGGCGTGCGGAAAGGTAATGGCCGGGCTGGTGCAAAGGGTGCGGGCATAGACACATTGAGTGGGGAAGAATTTCCTGTCATATCAGGGGCCCGGCTCGTCGAATTGCAAGTCCGGGACCGGCGAAGGACGATGGTCATGAGTCATGCACATGGGGTATGACATTGGATTATCCAGAACGGGGTCCCAATCATCGGTCGTGGTATAAAATGCCGTCTGAGGTGTATCAGGGTTTTCATGCAAAGCGAGGTACAGATTGCGAATATTCTTGAGTGACATCGTGGAGACCCGTACGTGGTGAGCAAATCGGTTATTCCGCGCCGTATTAACAGCTTTGTTCCATAAACCGCAGAACTCGTGTTGGAGTTCCGGCAAAGTACCTCCGATATCGAGCCTGCGAACTTGAACCGTCTCTAGGGTCCTCGAAGATACGTCAAGAATTTCCTTTCTGTGACGCTCCTCGGACCCAGAGTACGCTTGAATGGTCCGTCGAACGACGAAAATGACGTTAGAAAGTAGTATGCTGTCACCTTTTTCGATATATTTATTCAGGATATATTTTGACGCATTAAGTAGGCCGTTCATCAGCTGGAACCAACGTTCATCGCGTCGCACAAACGAGGTGGTAAGAGCAGCCACGCATTGCGCGTAGTACGTGACTTTGTCGGTGTTGTTCCTCCATTTCTGCACGAATAACGCAAATTCAATGCATCCTAGGAATTGATACCAATCTCCAAGGAGAACGCGACGCAAGATCCAGGAAGTTTCAAGGAGTGAAGTCGATTTAACGGCCTTGGTGCAGATGATTATCCGGTATTGTTTCACGAGCTCAGCGCTCAGTGACCAAGTTAGATGACAGAGTGCGGTTCATCAACTCAGTCAATGCACTTGACAGCTTCTTCTTGTGCGGTTTGATGAAGCCTTCTTGTGGATTCAATGTTTTCCCTGTGTCTGAGTCGCAAAGGCGAGAAAGGCCTTCAAAGAATTTCTCAAGATCCGTATCTTCATCTAATGAGTCGAACGTCCACAATAATGAACGATAGTCAATATTGGGGGGCATTTTGAGGGCGAATTGTTCCGCCGTCTTGGTCGTGCTGTACGAAAAGAAGTCGTAAAGGCGGGCACGACTGGGCAATGGCGTGAAGATGGAGGGATCGATTTCTGGGAACCTCCGAAGAAGACGGAAGAAAAGATATCGTATGCCAGTGAAACAGAAAGAGACCGACGTAGATAGGTGGTGCGGAATAAGGGCTGTCCTCGCGGATGACTGGCAAGAACGTGAGGCACGCATATAGAATGACGTATAGCGCGATCCAGGAGGCCACGACCTTGAAATTTGTAAGATCGACACCAAACAGGAACACGGAAAGGCCGGCGAAGAAGAGGAAAAGGGAGATATGGAGCAGAGCGGCCTCGACCATCCAGGGAATACGCAGCTTCTCGACTCCGTGCTTGTAAAATGCACGAATACGTGCTCGCTTGTGAGGGTTGTAACGTGGGTAGGCAACCCTTTTATAGCGGCGCGCCCACTGTTGTAGCAATGTCGCTAACAGGGCGCAGGTCAGACTGATGACAAGACTCATGACCCAAAGCCCGTTGACCCAAACGCCCAACGTAGGTGGAGTGAACGGTTGGGTGGGATCGGACAAGCTAGACGGGATGGGAGTTTGGGACCCATCTGGTTGAGTAGAAAGCTGCTGATAGATACTCGGGAGATAAAAGGCTGAGATGTCCTGCGAGCCCTGCTGGATATTCGGGACGGACACTGCGAGCAATGCTGCGACCGCAGCAGAGAATAGACCAGTCTACAATTTCTAGGTTATACTAGAAGTATGGGAGGTAGTCTGAAGACGCACGAAGACAAGCATTCCATCGGCATCTCCTTTCCAACTTTCCACCATATTCGTGTCCTCTTCAATAGCCCTCTCAAGGTACATGGAGAACAGAGCTCCAGAACCATCGGAAAGGTTGGACTCTCCTGGCGAGGCTTGACCCTGCTGGTCCTGTGCAGTGTTATCTATAGAGGGTGTTCACAGTGTGAGGGCGAAGAGGTGGTTGTCCTTCAATAGCAATTCCATACCTTGACCCCGCTCAGCCATAGGCACGGCTATGTGAAGGGCAATATTCTCTGCGGGCTGAGTCATTGAAGGATTTGGAGGAGACGGGGTTGGATATTAGAAGGGAGAAGGGTGCAGAGTAATCGCTCATGCAGACTCTTTTAAGATAAGGTCAAGTTTAAATGTTCCGTTAATATGTTCGACGCTTGGCACGGCGCTTTCCGTCTGGCGCTTGGGACAAGGTTGCGGTCACATGGGGGAAACTCGCTGCTCCAACGTGACGGGAGAGCGCAATGAGACCCTGATCGACTAACTTACTGGGTTTCGACATTCTTTCAGCACTTTCCAGGATTTGGATCACTGCCCGACCGTGAGAAAAATCGGAATCGAAGACAGAACACGTCCCCAGGATTCCAGCTTACCTTGTCCAGATGTGTTCTATAGACGAATAGATCGGCCACTCTCCAGGCTCGAGAGAAAACGCGGTGCCAGTTTAAGAGTGGTTGTCGCAGAGGCGGGGGCAGTGGTGCCGGAAGACTGACAAAAAGTGGCCTGCAGTCGCCCATATGATGGGCCATATCCCAACTACAGTTACATAGCGCCAGTCCGCTTGGAGTTATATTGTATGTCAAGTGTCAAAAAATGACCATTACGATAGACCCTTCTCAAAAAAGATAGATTAGTTCAAGTTCGTCATGGACCCCTATGCGATAGTCGCACCGCAGACCAGCCCATAGCAGACAGCGCAGTTCTTGTCACGATGAAACTCACTATTGAGTTTGATGACCATCCCAGCCACGGTGGGTCCCCAAAGAAATGGGAAATAAGGACGGACATCAATACAGTATTCCTCTTCTGTACAACACTCCCGGAACGTCGAATGACTCGAATCGAATCGTCGAATGGGAAAACGGACACGTTTGATTGTGATAGATTGCCGCTCGCTGGCACCTGGAGAATTCTTGTATTTGTACCCACATGTAATTGAAAGCCGCAATGCTTGTTTCTTTATGTCTGTTGTCTCATGGTGGTGGCTTGTAGTGCAATAGCACACTAATAGCACGACACCGATTGGCTCAGTGCCGCGGTTGGTGGCTATCGGCTTGCCGGCACGGGGGCCATCACGAACAAACAATTGATTTGGCTACAGTAAGTTAAGGTCCAACCGTCCAAGACTTGTACGGCCACCTGATGCCAGTGGTTGCTCGTAAACCGTTCTTTTACATCGATGGCATGCAGAACGGCATGTTCCAATGGCTCCACTGTCGTTTTGCGTCCACCTCAGGTTGTACTACGCTGTTCTGTCCCAGGCTCCCAGCGGCTTCAGGCCGTGAGGCAGAGCTTGGCCAGGCCAAGTTGTCGCTTTTTGGTGGCCTTGGCCCGTTTGAGGCGATCAAGAGGTGATGGTAAGGGTGTCCCGCGTTGAAGGTGAGGTCTACTGTACGGTATCTCATCCTTACATCTGCCCCCGTCATGGCCACCCGTGCTCCCTTATCCGCATCATGAAAGAACGAAGGCAAGATCATCACGGACATGCCGCGGAGGCGCTCGTCCATCTTATCACCAAGCCTTATCGAAGAGTGTCAAAGCCTACGTCTTCTTACGCATCACAAACACGATAGTCTCGAATCCACAATGTCCCAACCTACTCACGAAGCAGTTCAGCTTGGCAGAGCTCCCTCGACGAGATATGTGTACCTACCTTGCCCTATAACTAAGATCCATCGGTTTGACCCATACTGCGTCCAAGTCATTCTTCCCGCTGTCACGGACTCACGGGAATGTCAGGCAAGATGTCAGGGCCAAATCACTGAAGTCATCTCAAGGAGAAAGTCGACTTTGTCTCTCTTCTCGACGCTACACATTGCTGGAGGAAAGGACAAGAGGATGAGAAGGCGAGTGCAGATGCGGATCCTTTTTATTCTACTTTCTGACACCCTTTACGCTTACATCAAGCCTTGAGATCGAAGGCTGGATTATTCTCCGCCGCCGTCGCCGCCGCCGCATTGACTACGATATTTGTCCAGGACCTCTCTCTGGCCAAGCTCCAAGGACTCATCTCGACCATACCTTGCAACATATCTATCAGCTCCTCGCTGACGCTAATGGATTTCAACCCCTACACTGGCACCACAATCTCTTGCTTCTCGCCCCGCCATTCTTTCCACTAAACTATGCATTACTCTAGTATTGGGCACATCGGCACATGAAGGTCACCCCGCCACGATACAGTCCTCACGAGCGAGCGCGGATCTACTCATTATTTACTGGTATCGACGGTGGTCGTCTTCCTTTGACGGTTGAAGTCATTGCTCTTTTACATCATCTTGTTCTTTTATACATGCATCGAAGATATCCGCACGATTCCCGTAACACGATCCACTTCCTTCGTTTGCCTGATTCCTTTATTCTAGCTCACTATCTCTCGTCTTCCAAAATTTCTAGTGGATTGTCTGGAGCGACTACTGTGCACAGCGCTTTAACTATTCGATCTGGGCAGAAGAAACTCCTCAAGGGTCTCAGGATTTATATACTGTAGCAATTCCGCCTGCCTGACCCGACAATGACTCAAGAACATCGGCATTGGTGAGGTGGTCGTCAAGGGCAAGAGCACCCAGCATCCAGACTATGCGGTCACGATAAATCCCTCCAGTTGGACCCATCTGCTTCTAACTTCGGAATGTCGTCGCTTTCCATCCTGGATAGGGCTGTTCCGGCTCAGCTTCAACGACTCGCTTGCCGTCCAAGTCACGCGCACATCACCCCGCCTTCCCAGACTTCGCCATCTCGTGCTCCCGTTCCCATCTCCATCGTCACCAATTACTCCCTCCACCGTCCCACTCAGGAGGTCTATACGCCGTGCTACTGCGGTGCATGGAGTGTACTGGCAGCATCCGCAGGCCCGCACCACGCAGATCCACGGCTGTAACTCCGCCTTCCCGTGTCGGAGGCTCCGAGCCCACCCACACCGGGAATGTGCACACGCGCCTCTAGCACTAGCAGGAAGCCTGAGTGTCGGTAGCTAGCCAGGGGTGGGGCGAAGCACATGAATAATGTTGTAATTCGACCATGTTCTTGTCAATATCGCTGGCTGCACTGGCAGATATGTCGTGGTCGTGTGCGACACTTGTCATTTCGGGGCACAAATCTTGAGGTCTCAACAATTGGGCAAGATGTGTCGCGCGAGTGGATAGAGAAAGCGCGGCGAACGGTCAAATACTTGCAGACATCAGTTACACAGGCTGCGACAGCTGTGAGCCCCGGAGTCTCGGCATTGTTCCAGTATGAGGGCGCAAGATCCATGCTCAAAAGTAAACACAATACCTCCATAGTGTCGAGAGACCCGCCAGCGATCTCGGGTTGGAACTGTACTAGTACGCCCCAGTATGATAGTACGCGGTGATTTGAATTGGACGTTGACTTGATGCCTTCACTGATGAATAGTTGCAGTTGATGAAAAGTTCCCACCCTTCAGGGAATGGGTATTGCAGCCGTAGGGCACACTAATGACTTGGAGTCAATTTTGGATGCACCATCAGTCAGCCAAAAGGGACTGCAGTCTGCAGCGGGAAACAACTGAAAAACAAATCTCGTAACGTAAACTTGAAACCCTACCCGCCCTGATAGAACCTGATGCAATCTCAGGTTGACTGGGTCGGAGTCAATGGGTCCACAACTCCACGGTTCCCAGATGGATACGTTACACGTTGAGGCCCAGCCGCCGCCCACTGCCGCTCACAGTCATGCCAGTATTTTGATGGACCACACAAATTCCGAAGGTAGGGTTCCACCTTTCGTGCAATGTGGTACGGTGGTACGAAGGTTGCGTGGCTGCCGCGGACCGGCACTGTGACGCGGTAGCCTTGAAGTGTGATTGTCGCGGAGGAGGCGCCAGAAGGCCCGGAACACTGACCAAAGGGACCTGCAGCCGCCCTGACTCGTCCATGTCCCAACTCCAGTTAGAGCCAATCCGCTTGCAGTTAAATTGCAATGTCCAGACTACATTTATCCCTGTCAAGTGTTAACAAATAAATTCTTCATTAGGATTAGCGAGTCTAGCGCCTCACCAGAATTTAAAGTTGGCTGGCGGAAATGAAAGCCCTGCGCCGCGGAGGTCTCCGAATTTCCGAAAACCCTATGTCATGATCAAGTGGGACTTATTGCACAGATAAGCACTGGATCATCGTGGCAGAACATGTGGCAGAACATATAATGAGAGCATCCTCTTTCCCCGCATACCCCAAGTTCCCCCGAATACGCCTCCGATCCAGTGCTCTTTGCGGTTCCCAAGGACCCCAACGCTCAATCAGTCTCTGGCTCAGTGTCCAGATCTCAAGCGCAGTAAAGCAGAAAGACAGGCACCGATGGGATCAGCAATATCGACAATCTACACATTCTTCAGACCTCTTGACGATGAACGCGCCGATGAGCCCTCAGATTTTTCCAACGTCATGGCGCAGATCTTCCTTTGGACCCTCCTCGCAGGCTTCCTTGTTCTCCCCAGTACATTCACCAATGTCCAGAAATCCGTCGTGTGTTCAAACACACTCACAGAGGTGGTGCGTGATGTGCGGAATATCTCTGCGTATGTCCCTTCCTTCCACCTTTCCCCCTTCGTCTGTCGAACCAAAAAAGGCTTCTACGGCTCTATATTCGTTTTAATGGCGCTAACATGTGGGATTCAATCAACAGAGTAGCAATCGGCTTCACCTGCTGTGGCATCGGCACGACCGGGCTATGTGTGCTCTGGTGGATATGGCGACGCAAATACGCCTGGCTTCTCGGCACTATCTTCATCCCAGGGCTGTTCCATGGCCTCTCCGGCATAATATCGACGTTCGTGAGCCTCTATGGTGTACAGAACATATGCGATGGCTTGAAGCACGGCGTACACTATGGCCCGACAACAATTGCCACTGTCGCCGCTACCAGCGGGTGCTCCATCATTTGTTTTACTCTAGCGTTGATATATGGTTTCCTGAAACGTAGCGAGAGAAAGGAACTCAAAAAAAGTCAGGGCGGTCAAGAGGGCGGTGGTAATTCGTAAAATTGGAGAGTCCTAGTTTTAGTAGGCACGCGACACGGTGGACTTTCTTGGGTATTTTTTTGGTTTCCATACCTCATTGGGTATTATTTAGATGTAACATTTTGTACGTTAAGACTACCCACACAGACGGAGATGGGAAGCGAGGGTGAAGGATAGGCATTTGGTAGTGGTTCGGATTCTGGACCTTCATAATTGTTTGACAGTAGTGCCTTGAACTACGTGGGTTTCTATTTATGTTCGCGATGACAGTTGTTACTACACCTGATAGCAAGCAATAACTGGCCAATAACTGGCTACTTTGAACGCCCCTAATGTAGTTCTGATAGCCCATACATGCATACGCTCTCATACCATAGATTCTTCGTTGCCAACATAACCCTCATGAAATGACCTAAACTTCCAGCTGAACTCGAAAGAAAACACTGTCTTTTCATAGCGTGCGTCACCGGTCCACAGGAGGAAACTCCATGCCGACCGGAAAATCGATTAATCGAACGTGTTGCAACCCGTTGGTGACTTTGATGACCTCCCTCCCCTACAGGAGGGATTGCCACTAAGTTATGGAAAGACTCCAGAGTCCAGTGGCGCGAGTCGGATTTCTTATACGAGCGTTTCCTCTTTTCGGTGCCATCCGGTAGTGCGAGTCGCTACGACTCGCTAGTGGAGCAGAGCGAAGATGATGGGCAATCCCGCGTACTAGACATCCACCGTGAAATACATCAGGTTCGGCACCCGAATTTGAACGTCTCGTGGAGCGTCGGTATCTTTCCATGTTAAGACGCAACACTCCAGCGTGAAGGAATAGAGTACAGGCATTTGGCCCCGGGTATCGAGCAGATTTCGGAGGGTGAGTAATGCCGCGGAGAAGCCAACGAGGTGCGACGATGTAGCTGGCTGCGACGAAGCACACCTCACGGAGTCACGGATGTGCGCTCGTCCCCCAAACCAATTATCAGAAAGTTCGACGGGACGTCGACCCACGATGTCTAATGAGAGGGAACGAATGTGTGTCGCCGTATATAGCGTATCTAGGATCTTGCGACAAAGCTGATTTCGCCAATGATGTGGAGGGAACCATGGTAAACTACTAAACTTGCAATAGCCCAATAGTCTCAAGCAAGGTCTCAAGAACGGTGTGTCAGGCCTGTTCAAACTCCACTCGCGCGGTTTTCGCGCCGCGGCCGGGAACCTCTAGGAAGGCTACTGGAAGGCCGTGGGCTTGGTTTGAAACCCCGCTTGGCGCTGGCCGATAACTTTGGCCTTTATTCCGACCGTAGGCCGTAGGCCGAAGGGAGGCTTACCATGCGTTTTCTTCTCTATTCCTAATAAGGTGCGTGACGTGGGCCGTGGGTCAATAAGCGGCGCCCTCTTGCACGTGACGATGGTTTCCCACCACCCCAACACGCGTTCACCCTTACTGTATACCATCACCACGACGTCTGGGCCCCATGATCTACGCAACCGACTGTTTTCGAGTCACTACACGCGTGTCACTTAGACTACCGCCCTCATGTAACTGCGATCCTATATTGTTTCTTCAAGTTATGAACAAGGTTATGAAATAGTAAATAAAAAACCCGTCATACCGTACGTGCCTGTAAACAGACTTGGGTGTTCTTCCCCAGATTACTTCGACTATAACAAGCCCTTAATTTATATCCGCCTTCTCTTTAGTCGTCTACGTCTTCTTCGGGGACAATATCCTCGTAAACAAAAAGAGATGGCTTCTCTGGAACTGGCCGAGGTCTGAAACCGGCACCTGCTGGTGCCACGCTGCGTAGACGAAGTTCACGAAATTGGAACACAGCTCGATTCTGCAGGCAGTACCACTCGTGTTGTTGCATCGTGGTGGTATGATATCAACCTTGATTGCGATTCCCAAACCGAAAGGCTGGACGAACCCACCCTATCTCCTTTACCGGCACTCTGCTGTGTAGAGAACAAGACAAACAGCCTGCTCATGACGCAACCTCGACCTCGCAGCTCGAGGGCGCCGCCGAAGCATTGTCGTAGCATCCGCTCCCGCCACGAACTCTCAGGCCTCAGGCCTCGCTCAATACAGATGGCGACTCGGAGCGAGGGTTACACGTTACCTCGTTGCTCACCTCTTGACTTGTCATCCCCGCCCAGCTACGAACACGGCCTCGGCCAACGGACTCGCTTCTAAGAATCTACGGGCGCGGGCGCCATCCTCAATTCTGTTTCAAGTTCGAATGTAGGATCGACACTGAGCCCGAGAAATTCGAGGAACTGACTCTGGCATTCCAGGGACAGGACCGCCTGATTCTGGCCCAATTTCTGGTACAAACCTGGCCGATTTGTGTTTCGAGATGCGGCACCGGAGGCCTCTTAAACACGTTCTCCATGTTGGCTACAAATGTTCCTTTTACATCAATGGCAGGCAGAACGGCATGCACAGCGTATAGCCGCGGGTTTCATTGGTTCTACTGTTCTTTCGCGTCCACCTGTACCTTCTATTAATGGCAGACTTGCGGTTTACTCCCCAAACCGTTTACGTTATACGTATCAACGCAGTGGAAGTTGTACTATCAGCCCTTTCACATCCGGGTTTCCTATCATGATCTACACGTCTGTCCGGACGTAAAGAAGACAATCGCTTCGTGATTGACCGCTTCGACAGAGATGATATCTGCGATTTATATTGAACAGACCCGAATCGAGGTGTTATGACACCATATACAGTAACTTAAGGAGGACTGTTCTGACCACAGCATGCATCATGTGACCCACAGAATATGCGGCTTTGTTGTGCCAGAACCCTGACGAAAAATGTGTTGTGCGAGTGGTTCATTACGTTCATCTAGTAGGAGGAACCCATATACAACAATCGAAACAATCAATTTAAGTCATATTCGCTGTTGGGGTTTACACCCACCAGTGATATCGAGTGTTACGCAAGGCCCAGAATGTGTGTGGAAAGGGGCCCTGCGTGTATTGAATAGAGGCTTCGCATACACTCAAGTTACAGAATTTCAAAAACAGTTCACTGGCAGTACGGTACTAAACATACCCGTCCCCTCGTTAAATCAGAAGAACCAGGTGGATACATTATCCGGTTATATCGACGAAACTGAAGAAGCAGATCTAGACGGGGGTGGTGCCGATGGTGGTGGTGAATACATATTCCCCCCACCCGGAACGTTTGAGATATGGGAGGGCATTATGCAACAGGGAAGGGTACTATAGCGGCTGGAGAAGTGGCCAAATGAGAGCGTGGGTCTACATCGCCGTGCGCGCACCATAACGAGACGGTTCTGGAAAGGTCAGGTGCGGCTGTGGTGACGAATCGGAAGGCGGAGGTGAGGGCAATGGCCGGTGATGGACTGGTGCAAAAGGTGTGGGCATAGGCACGTTGTGTGCGGTAGGGGAATCTCCTGCATCAGGGGCCGGCTCGTCGAATTCCAAGTCCGGGACTGGCAAGGGACAATGACCATCAGTCGTGCAAATGGGGTATGACATTGGATTATCCAGAACGGGGTCCCAATCATTGGTCGTGGTATAAAACGCTCTCTGGGGTGCATCAGGGTTTTGATGCAAATCGATGTACAGATGGCGAATATTCTTGAGTGTCATCGTGGAGACCCGTCGGCGGTGAGGGGATTGGTCAGTCTGTGCCGTATTAACAACTTTGTTCCATAAACCGCAGAACTGGTGTTGGAGTTCCGGCAAAGTACCTCCAATATCGAGCCTGCAAACCGTTTCTAGGGTCCTCAAAGACACGTCCAGAATGTCCTCTCTGTACCGTCCCGCCGACCCAGGGTACGTTTGAATGGTCCGTCTAACGACGAAAATGGCATCAGCGAGTCGTATGTTGTCACCATTTGCGACATATTTGTTCAGAAGAGATTTTGACGCATTGAGGAGGCGGCTCGCCAGCTGGAACCAACGCTCGTCATCGCGCCACACAAACGAGACGGTGAGAGCAGCCACGCAGTGTGCGTAGAAATCCGTGACTTTTGTCTGTGATGTTCCGATTCTGCAAGAAAACCGCAAATTCAATGCATCCTAGGAAGTGATACCAATCTCCAAGGAGAACGCGACGCAAGATCCACCAAATTCCAAGAAGTGAAGTCGATTCAACGACCTTAGTGCAGATGATTATCCGGTGTTGTTTCACGGGCTCAGTGACCAGGTTAGATGACAGAGTACGGTTCATCAACTCGGTCAATGCACCTGACAGCTTCTCTTCATGCGCCTTGATGAAGCGTTCTTGTAAATCCAATTTTTTCCCTGTTTCTGAGTCGCAAAGGCGAGAAAGGCCTTCAAAGAATTTCTCGAGATCCGTATCTTCATCTAATGAGTCAAACGTCCACATCAACGAATGATGGTCAATATCGGGGGGCATTTTGAGGGCGAATTGTTCTGCTGTCTTGCTCATGCTGTGCGAAAAGAAGTCGTAAAGGTGGGCACGACTGGGAAACAGCGTGAAGGTGGAGCGATCGATGTTTGGGAACTTCCGAAGAAGTCGGAAGAAAAGATATCGTATGCCGGTGAGACAGAAAGAGACCGATGAAGAAAGTGGTGCGGAATAAGGGCTGTCCTTGCGGATGACTGGCAAGAACGTGAGGCACGCATATAAAATGACGCATAGCGCGATCCAGGAGGTCACGACCTTGAAAATAGTAAGATCGACACCAAACAGGAACACGGAAAGGCCGGCGAAGAAGAGGAAAAGGGAGACATGGAGAAGCGCTGGTAACAATTCGACCATCCAGGGAATATGCAGCTTCTCGACTCCGTGTTTATAAAAGGCACGAATACGTGCTCGTTTGTAAGGATTGTAACGTGGGTAGGCAACCCTTTGATAGCGACGCGCCCACTGCTGTAGCAATGTCGCTAATAGGGCGCAGGTCAGACTGATGACCAGACTCATAAACCAAAGCCCGTTGACCCAAACGTCCAACGCGGCTGGAGTGAACGGTTGAGTGGGGTCTGATAAGCTCGACGGGATGGGAGTTTGGGACCCATTTGGTTGGGTAGAAAGTTGCTGATAGATATTTGCGAGGTAAAAAGATGAGGTGTCCTGTGGGTTCTGCTGGAGATTCGGGACGGACAGTGCGAGCAATGCCGCGACTGCAGCAGAGAATAAACCGGTCTACAATTTCTAGGTTATACGCAGAAGTATGGGAGGTAGTCTGAAGACGCACGAAGACAAGCATTCCATCGGCATCTCCTTTCCAACTTTCCACCATATTCGTGTCCTCCTCGATAGCCCTATCGAGGTACATGGAGAACAGGGCTCCAGAACCATCGGAAAGGTTGGAGTCTCCTTGATCCTGCTGGTTCGGTGCAGTATTTGGGGCGCCATCTATGAAGGGTGTTCACAGTGTGAGGGTGTAGACGTGGTTGTCCCTGGAATAACAGCTCCATACCTGGACCCCGCTCAGGATCAGTGTGTTCTACGCGTTGTTGTTGAGACATTGAAGGAGATGGGGTAGGATATCAGAAGAGAGAAGGGTGCAGGATAACCTCCCATACTGACTGTCTTAAGGTAAGGTCAAGCGACGGATTCGAGACCCGCACGCATCAGACCAGTTTTCCTCATGTTTTCTTAGTTCGAGTTCCGCTCACCTCCGATCATCTCTCTTTCCCTCTTCTTCAGTTCAACACATGTTTCCCTCATGTTTTCTTGGTTCGACTTCCCCTCCTCTTCTTTTACTTATCTTTTTCTTCATGCCCTTCCCTCTTCTCTCGATGCGACCACCGTAAACCCCACCATTTTTCCCTTACTTCTATCCGGTCAAATCGCATGCAGCCACTATCACACGGAGGTGACCCACCCTCTCTCATTTAATGGCAAAAGCCACCTTCTTGCCAGCCTGCATTAGGACGCAACATCGGAACAGGTGTGATAGAGTGCACATAATTTTACTCAAAGTGATATGATCCTACAGTTGATGATCTCCGCAGGGAGATTTCCTAAGTGTGAGAATGCTCCATTCCGAGTTGCCGTAACGGCCATCGCTATTACGGTTGCCTTTGTGCATCATTCTCCCATGTCTAATGCCTTGTCATCAAGCGTCTGGTGTTGTCTCAGGGTTCGTCTAAAAATAACTCCTGTGTCCTTTTACATCGATGGCGTGCAGAACGGCGTGTTCAAAGTTCCAATAATTCCACGACTACGTGTACCTACTAACGGCGGACTCTCCGTGGTCTACTCTCGAAACGTTTAACCTCTAGGTACCAGCACAGTGAAGGTTGTACTGTCAGCCTGACATGGAATTGTCCAGGTTTACCGCCTATTGTGATCTACGCGTCTACTGCCGCAATTGGGCGTAAATACAGTCACTTCGTTGTTTCACAATCATGGACCGCTTCAACAGATTGTTGCGTACGAAGTTGTCATGACGTAACCCGAAAAATGAGATGCATCCTGTCACTGACAGAATGAGCGCTTTGTTTAACCATGACGAAACGTGTTGTGCGCGTGGTTCACGTTCACCTGCGGGATGCCAATATACAACATCCGAGTGCAAGGCTATCAAAACTGCTGATTGGTTATCGGTCTCACCCGACAAGGCGACGGTTAGGGCAGCGTTAGGGCTTGAAAAAAATGGAATCTTATTCTCTGTTGGGTTTGCGCCTACCAGTGGCGTCCCCGTGAACGTGTTCAAGAGCAAAGTCTAGAATGTGCGCGAAAGGGGGGGCTTGCGCGTGTTGAATGGAAACAACGACTTATATTAAATCATGGGTTTTGTCTGGCTTCGTGACTCTTCTCATAATCTTTGAATGAGCCCCTCATGAAATGAGCGTTTCGTCACCTTACTAACTACAGTAGTCAATACTGCGTCTGTCACAGTCTGTATCATCGACGTACTGTACATAGAAACTTATCGAAGACGACTACGACGACTGTACCTTCGTGCACTACAACTTCGAGAGACTATGGAGGCGCGTGTACTCAGACCCAACGGTACCGTATGAATTTGGCAGGACCGCGCAAGAACAGAGGGGGAAGTGGTGAATGAATCGATGTGCTTCAAATTATGTAAAGATCAAAATAAACTTCGTGCGGTCAGTCATCAATTCCTCCGTCATTTCAGCCACGCTACTTGTGGATCTAGCAGCTCGCACCACGCGTAAGCTCCGTAATTCCGGAAAAACAGCCGGCGCGAGTCCTGTATGCCACGCAGAGCGCAATTCTCGCACTGCATCGACCGTGACACACAACTCCAGCTCCTCCACAGCAGACATCCTTATCAGCAAGTTCCGCCAGAATAACACTCCTGGCTGTATAGGGTCCTGTGAATTCATAAGGAGCGTGAGCATGCGCACCTTTTCTACACCCAATTGGTTGCACAACGGCACCAGGTCGAAGGTAGGACAAGGGTCTGAGTCTCAGTCTGACTCAGTCAGGGCTGCGCATTCTTCTATCCTTTCCTTTCACTCAAAACATCTGACATCTCCCCCACTATCACAGGTCCTCGACCTCCAATACACCCTCCACGACCTCCAACTCCGAGACACTTTTTCTGCCAAGCAAGCAGATGATCTTCGGTTGCTTCGCAACGACCCACTTGCCTCCAAGATCGGGGCAGCGACAGCCCTGATTCTACTTTGATATATTAGGAACAACCCCGGGTGTTTGAAGAATTCAGGAATAGCTATACCGAATTTGTTCAAGCGCCAGTGCTAATTTCGTAGGTCCTGCAAGGTTCGTTATCGTTTTTTCCATGGACGTGAACTCTCCATCCTCGAGGCGCTTCGAAATGCCAGATATCGGGATTCTTCTATCTCTGCGTATATCCCTAATTTTCTTCGCCCTACTCCTTGTCACATTCGGCTTTCACGTCTCTGCCTCTCACGATCGATAGTACGTCGTCGAGCTCGAGCACGATCACCTACGGGAAGTTCAGTCACGATGTATTATGGCATCATCATGATAAGAATAAGAAAACTGGTTTGCGGATCTGTCCATGATGATGATGGAAGGTACACGTCAGAGGTCAACAATCCAACTCAATATCGGATGGCGAGAAAGGGGAAAAGTGCATAACCGGGTCAACATGTGGAATCGTACACGCCGAGGCTCCTAGGTTATGCGCGGGACCACAGAGCTACAGGCAGCAGTACTACTAGTAGAAGGAATCTAAAATCAGAAGTGCTATGTGGATGCATTCTCCAGGTAGATCGATGAAGCTGAAGAGGCAGATATAGAAGGTCATGATTGTGGTGATTGCATATCGCCCCCAGGCGGAACATTTGGGGTATGGGGGTAAATCACCTGTGAGATAGGGAGGGGTACTATTGGAACGTCTGGAGGAGAGGCTAAATGAGAGTATGGCTTTACAGAGGGCACGTCACGATAAGACGAAACTGGTAAGGTCACCGGTGGTGAGGATGGGTGGAAAGGCGTGGTAGAGGTCGATGGCTGGGCGGGTAGATGTGGAAAGGTAGTGGCCGGCATAGGCATGAAGCTGGGTGTGAAAGGGGGATCTGCTGAATCAAGGGTCGGCTCGTCGAATTTAAGGTCTGGGATCTGCGAAGGACGATGACCATCAATCGTGCACGCGGGGTATGACTTTGAATCGTCCAGAACGGGGTCCCGATCATCGCCCGTGGTATAAAATGGTGTCGGAGGTGTACCAGAGCTTCCGTGCAAAGCGATATACAACTTGTGAATATTCTTGAGTGTCATCGTGGCGACCAATACGTGGTGAGGACGTTGGTCAGACTGCGCCGTATAAACAAGTTGGTTCCATAAACCGCAAAACTCGTGTTGCAGATCCAGCAAAGTACCTCGGATATCGAGCTTGCAAACCGTCTCCAGGGTCCTCGACGACGCGCGAAGAATGTCTTTTCTGAGATGCTCCTTCGACCCAGAGTAACTTTGAACGGTCTGCCGAATGATGAAAATGACATTAGCGAGTAGTATGTTGTCACTATGGGCGATGTATTTATGGAGGCGAGTCTTTGACACATTCAGGAGGCCGCTCGCCAGCTGGAACCAACGTTCATCGCGGTCCCGCACAGTCGAGACGGTAAGAGCAGCCACGCATTGCGCATGGAAATACGCGACCTTGTCAGCGATTTTCTTCCGGTTCTGTACGACAAGCCCAAATTCAATGCACCCTAGGAATCTATACCAATCTTCGAAGAGAACGCGACACAAGTACCACCAAGGTCCAAGAAGGGAAGTCGATTCAACGACCTTGGTGAAGATAATCATTCGGCGCTGTTTCACTAACTCGGTGACCAGGTTAGATGACAGAGTACGATTCATCAACCCGATCAATGCATTTGACAACCTGTTCCTGTGCGGTCCAATGAAGCCTTCTTGCAGTTTCAATTTTTTCCCTGTTTCCGAGTCGCAAAGGCGAGGAAGGCCTTCAAAGAATTTTTCGAGATCCGTATCTTCATCTAATGAGTCGAACGTCCACAACAACGAACGATGGTCAATATCGGGATTCTGTTTGATGGCAAATTCTTCTGCTGTCTTGCTCAAGCCGAGAGAAAGGTTGCCAAGATCGTCGGCTCCCAGATCATCACTGCAAAAGGGTGTGCAGATGGAGGGGTCGATGTCTGGAAACGTCCGAAGAATTTTGAAGAAGACATATCGTATGCCGTTGAAACAGAGAAAGGACAACGCAGAAAGCGGTGCAGAATAAGGGCTATCCTTGTGAACGATCGGCAAGAACGTGAGCCATGCGTACAAAATGACGCATAGCACAATCCAGGAGGTCACGACCTTGAAAATAGTGCGATCGACACCAAACAAGAACACGGAAAGGCCGGCAAAGAAGAGGAAAAGGGAGATATGGAGCAGCGCTGGTAACAATTCGATCGTCTGGGGAATATGCAGCTTCTCGACACCATGCTTATAATATGCACGAATACGTGCTCGCTTGTGGGGGTTGTAGCGTGGGTAGGCAACCCTTAGATAGCGACGCGCCCACTGCTGAAGCAATGTCGCCAATAAGGCGCAGGTCAGACTGATGACCAGACTCATGAACCAAAGTCCGTTGACCCAAACGCCTGACGTAGGTGGAGTGTATGGCTCGATGGGGTTGGACAAGCTCGACGGGATGGAAGCTTGTGACCCATTCGGTTGGGTAGAAAGTTCCTGATAGATATGCGCGAGATAAAAAGCTGAGGTGTCCTGTGGATTCTGCTGGATATTCTGGACGGTCACTGCGAGCAATGCCGCAACCGCAGCAGAGAATAGACCAGTCTACGATTTCTAGGTCATACGCAGAAGTATGGGAGGTAGTCTGGAGACGCACGAAGATGAGCATTCCTTCGGCATCCCCTTTCCAACTTTCCACCATATTCTTGTCCTCTTCGATAGCCCTATCAAGGTACATGGAGAACAGAACTCCAGAACCATCGGAAAGGTTGGAGTCTCCTTGATCCTGCTGGTTCGGTGCAGTATTTGGGGTGCCGTCTATAGAGTGTTCACAGTGTGAGGGCGAAGAGGCGGTTGTTCTTGCAATAAAAGTTCCATACCTGGATCCCACTCAGCTATATCAAGAGCAATATTCTCAGAGGGTTGTTGAGACATTGAAGGAGATGGGGTTGGATATTAGAAGGGAGAAGAGCGCAGGGTAACTAGTAACGGGTAACCACTCATACGGACTCTTTTATTTAAGATAAGGTCCCACGCACCGGATTCCGGAGCCGCGGAGCGCTCACTAGGTTTTCCTCACGTTTTCTTAGTTTGACATCCGCTCTACCTTCTTTTGCTTATCTTTGTGAGTCATCCATCGTGCTGTGCTCACAGCGTGAGGTGCACGGGGGTCGGCGCGTGGGTAATGCCATTGACCCATTGAGAATTGGCTCAGCCACTCTAAGACTATTGTTGTATACTTAGGTCCGTCTGGGAACTGTCTGCACAGGCAGCACAGCTTGGGCGCGAGCGCGTAGCGCTTCTTGATCGAAGATGAGGGGTGCGCGTCCAGGGGCGAGCTCGCGACGGGTGGGTGGGCCCACCCGAAGCGGGCTGATTGCTGTTGGATCACAATGTTCATCATCGAAATGTCGTTAAATTTTTGGAACAGGGAGTGGCAGGCGGACAATATTAAAGCTGAATGGAGGTTCTTTGAACCGTCCGAAGAGGAAAGCGGGAGGATGGCGGCGAAACGAACGCATCACGTGCCGCCCTCTCCCAGATCTCTCTTCGTGCCCATCATGGACCCTGCCATCGTTCCCTTACTTCCATCTGGTCAAATCACTTCCGTCAACTTATCTGTGATCCACGCATGAGTCAATTCAAGGGTTCGGCGCTTGGTGTGGGCTATGCTGATGCTATGCCACACCGACACATTGCAAGGTCATATCGGGATTTGTTTTGAAGAAAAATCGATTGGCAACACTTGATGGAAAATGCTGTACCTGTCGTGCGAATACCTATTGTATGACCTTTTTGGACCTTCACCAGCTTCACCGGTCACCATGTGCCTGGTGAGAGACCGAGATCCTTACGCAGTACGGACTTTGTATCCGATTTTGACCTCAGGCGGCCTAATACCTCTGCTAATAATAGTACCGCCACTACCCCCATGTGGAATGAAAGTATGCACGTATACAAGATTACCTGAGAGAAGTTCATAGCCCAGGTATAACGCATAAAGTATTAGTTGTGCGATGATAAGAACAGGAAAACTGGATGTCCATCCTGATGATGAATCGGAGGTCAATCGTACGTGCCGGACGGCCCGGACCACGGCAACAGTAGATCATGGGTTTCCATAGAAAGAATTCAACATATGCGTTCAGCCAGAAGTACAAAACAACCTACAAGAAATACTATACTGAGCTTTATAATTTATAGGATTCCCGCTGCGTACTTGTTTCGAATAACTCTATAGATTGTCCACAATGACTAGACACGCCCTCCGGATGAATCATGAATCAGAAGTGCATTACTCGTATCCAGGTGGATCGACGAAACTGAGGAGGTAGATTTAGGAGGTGGTGAGGGTTGTGATCGCACATTCCCCCCAGGTGGAACGTTCAAGGCAGGGGTGTGTTGTGGGACGGGGAACAGTATTGCAGTGCCTGGATGAGGAGCAGCCAAATGAGACTGTGGGTCTACATAGGGCGGGCCAAACGTGCCACGAGGATGATATGAAACTGGCACGGTCCGGCAGGGTGCTGTTGGCGAAGGGTGATAAGGTGCGAAGGTCGATGGCGGGGCTGGTGAATAGGGGAAAGTCGGGGTGGGCATGGGCATGAAGTTGGGTGTGGGAGGGGGATCTGCTGAATCAGGGGTCGGCTCGTCGAATTCCAAGTCCGTGATCTGCGAAGGTTGATGATGATCAATCGTGCACATGGGGTATGACTTCGGATTATCCAGAACGTGATCATCGGTCGTGGTATAAAATGCCGTCGAAGGTACATCATGCAGGGCGATGTACAGCCTGCGAATATTCTTGAGTGTGGAGATAAGCACGTCGTGAGAGCGATGGCCAGTCTGCGCAGCATCAACAAGTTGGTTCCATAAACCGCAGAACTCGTGTTGGAGCTCTGGCGAAGAAATTCCGATATCGAGCTTGCAAACCGTTTCTAGAGTCCTCCACGACGCGCCAAGAATGTCTTTTCTGTGACGCTCCGCCGACCCAGAGTACGTTTGAACGGTCCGCCGAATGATGAAAATGGCGTTTGCGAGTAGTATGCTGTCACCTTTTGCGTCTTTTGCGACATATTTAAGCAGAGATGAGTCATTGAGGAGGTTGCTGGCAAGTTGTATCCGACGTTCATCGCGTCGCACAAGCGAGATGGTGAAAGCAGCCACGCATTGGGCGTAGAAAGTCGTGACCGGGTGGGTGATGCTCTTCCAACGCTGCACGAAAAGCCCAAATTCAATGCACCCTAGGAATCTATACCAATCTCCAAGGAGAACGCAACGCAAAATCCACCAAGGTCCAAGAAGGGAAGTCGATTCAATGGCCTTGGTGCAGATAATCATTCGGCGTTGTTTCACAAACTCGGTGACCAGGTCAGATGACAGAGTACGGTTCATCAACTCGATCAATACACTTGACAGCTTCTTCTTGTGCGGACCGATGAAGCCTTCTTGCAGATTCAATTTTTTCCCTGTTTCTGAGTCGCAAAGGCGAGGAAGGCCTTCAAAGAACTTCTCGAGATCCGTATCTTCGTCTAATGACTCGAACGTCCACAACAACGAATTATGGTCAATACCGGGGGGTAGTTTGAGGGCGTATTGCTCTGCTGTCTTGCTCATGCTGTGAGAAAAGAAGTCGTCGAGATGGACTGCCCCTTGATCGTGACTGCGAAGGGGCGTGCAGATGGTGGATTCAAATTCTGGGAACTCCCGAAGAAGTCGGAAGAAGAGATATCGTATGCCGGTGAGACAGAAAGAGACGGAAGCAGAAAGTGGTGCGGAATAAGGGCTGTCCTTGCGAATGATCGGCAAGAAGGTGAGACATGCGTACAAAATGACGCATAACGCGATCCAGGAGGTCACGACCTTGAAAATAGTGTGATGGACGGTAAACAAGAACACGGAGAGGCCGGCAAAGAAGAGGAAAAGGGAGATATGAAGCAGCGCTGGCAGCACTTCGATCATCCAGGGAATATGCAACTTCTCGACGCCGTGCTTATAAAAGGCACGAATACGTGCTTTCTTGTGGGGGCTGCAACGTGGGTAGGCAACCCTTTGATAGCGACGCGCCCATTGCTGTACCAATGTTGCCAATAGGGCGCAAGTCAGACTAATGACCAGACTCATGAACCAAAGCCCGTTGACCCAAACGCCTGACGTAGGTGGAGTGTATGTCTCGTTTGGGTCGGACAGGCTCGACGGGATGGAAGGTTTGGACCCATTAGGTTGGGTAGAAAGTTCCTGATGGATTTGGGCGAGATAAAAGGCTGCGATGTCCTGCGAGCCCAGCTGAATATTCGGGACAGACAATGCGAGCAATGCCGCGACTGCAGCAGAGAATAGACCAGTCTATAATTTCCAGGTCATACGCAGAAGTATGAGAGGTGATCTGAAGACTCACGAAGAGAAGCATTCCTTCGGCATCCCCTTTCCAACTTTCCACCATCTCCTTGTCTTCTGCATTAGCCCTATCAAGATACATGGAGAACAGGGCTTCGGAACTGTTGGAAAGGTCGGAGTCTCCTTGCGTAGGAGGGGCATCTATAAATGATGGGTGTTCATAGGTGGTTGTCCTGAGATCCGATAACCGATGCATACCTAGCTCAGCCAGAGGTATATCATGAGCATTCTCCGCGGAGTGAGCCATTGAAGGAGATGAGGTCGGATACCAGAAGGGAGAAGGGAGTAGAGCAACCACACCACGAACCCAGATAAAGGTCAAGGTCAGGTAAAGGTTCGGCGCTTAGTACAGCATTCCGTCTCACGCTCGGGGCTGGGCCGCGGGCTATAATGCTAGTACATACGCTACACATACGCCACACAGCCTCAGACATATATGTGAATGTCTAACAGTACGCATTGTTCCACTCATTGTCGCACAACGTTCATAACATCGCCGAGATAGGGTAGAGACCTTGGGATTTGTTCGAAGTCTTAGCGTCAATTAGTAGCATGCTAAGGTAGGGATGGAAAGCCTTTGGGTCAAACGGGGGAAACGCGCAGCTCCAACGTGACGTGGAGCCCTGATCGACAATTGGGATTGTCTCGGCATTCTGCCAGCACTTCAGAGGAGCTAGATCACTGCCTTTCCATGAATGAATTCGAAATCGAACGTCCCCTAACCCAAGAAATTTCCCACCTACTCCACATTCCTGTCGTGATCGACATCAAGCCTTTTGGGCCTGGTTACCACGTGCTCCGGTGATAGTACAGACATGGCTTCCGCCTTCGAGAATCACACCTCTGGGACATACTGTATTTTGGAGACACGCTTCGTAAATGCCACACATGCGTGCGGAACGTGGTGGAGGGGATGGGGAAGTGTAGCACAGCCGGATAAAGAAGAGTAGTATTCATGTGGCGCACAGGACGCCACCCATACAAGAGGGACCACAAGACGGTGGCATTGTATTCAAACACCTTCAGAAAAGGACGCGGCTACCTCGGGACATATGGTCAATTATTCGGCACGAGGGATTGGGGAAGGATAGGATTATTCCTGCCATGGATATCTACTGGCAATTCATAGAAGATGATCTGGATACAATTGGAGTGACGATCGAAGTCAAGCTATTGTTGTAGTATGCCAATAATGTCCGTATCGCGAACGAGGCCGCTCAAGCATAACAACCACGGTACCGAGTTCCGGATTGGAACGAGGGCACCGAAGGACAAAGGGTGGTCCGAATGGAAAGAGCTTGATTCCAAGAAGACCGGACAGAGACCCCATGCCGCACAGCCTCCAAAGATGACGTGGTATAGGATATATACCAACCTTGCTGAAAGGGAGTCGGATTCCGTACCGCGCGAACGATCTGAATGGCCATCGCAATACGGGATATGGAATGATTTGATCAGTCCCAGACAACAGTTCTTTTTGCGAGGACCCCCACGCTACGCGGCAAAACCCGGAACTGAGGCTGTACAGCGCGTCTCCGAAGTTGGAGCGAACACGAGCCAGCCAGGACAGAGCCGTACGACTTCATGTATGCCAGAAACAAAGAAGTGGGCAGATGAGGGAACCGGCTGTGAGGAGCAGGGCTTCCACTGTCCCAAAGTCGACAGTGAGGTTGAACACGAATACACCAAAACCTGCGAAGAACAGGAGAAGTGCAATACGCAGCATCGCCGGCAGTGCTTCAATCAACCACGGAGGGCGCATCTCCTCCTCTCCAGCGCCGAAGGGAGAACGAGGCTCTGTTGGATTGCGTGGGTCGGTCCGAGGTCGTGTGAAAATGTTGGTATTGTATTGATCTGCCCATCGCTGCAGTAACGAACCCAGCATAATACACGTCAGACAGACGGACATGCTCAAAAACCAGAGCGAGTTGATCATTATGACCGACCTCTCCGGGGTGAACTTGTTGGGGTCGGTGAGGGTCGAAGAAATGAGGAAATCGCGAGACTCCGCCTTGTCGTCAACGATGAGCAGTTCGTAGGTTTTCACGAGATAGTATACCCATTTGTCGAGGGGGTCTAATTGGAGGCCTCGGATAGATGCACCAATGAGTGTTGCAACTGTGGCTGCGAGCAGGGCAGCCTACGTTGTCTACATGAGAATACGAGTGGGTGCCGAAGTGTAGAAGACATACGAATATAAGAATTTCATAGGCATCCTCTCTCTGGCTTTCTCCCCTCTTGACCTTATCAGCTTCCTTCACCAGATATTTGTGGAACGTGTCTCCTGGACCATCGATGGGACCGGATCCGCTGTGTCGCGGTACCTGATTTTGCACAGTATGAGGTGAAGGGCGCTCATCTAGACATATTTGGTGAGCATCACATATGTGGATGACTTGAACGCGTACCTGTACTCACTGCCGCGGGTATAGCCCCATGATTGATATTTCTTCCCCTGATATGAGACATTGAAATTTATGCTGTATCGATTGGAAGCTTTTGCTTGGGCGGTGCGTGCGACGGCGTGTTTTTCCCCTGGCAATGGCTGTGCAAGACTGTCACAAAATGTCACAAATGTGACACCTGTGACGCCGCACATCTCACTCCAACAGATACTCAAGGATATAGCAGGAGATAATGATACGTCAGAGGTAAAATACAAAATATGATCTCATGGTGCTGTAACTTCATTGCATGACAATAGAATCTAAGTGAAGGTACATAGTAAAGCCTGAGGCCTGAGGCCTCGGATGCGCTCCCACCTGACGGCCTGAGCATAAGACGGAACTACGCATACATTTGGGTTTAATTTGGCCCAATAAACTGGTACAATATCCTTCTCACAAAACCTGACAGATGATGTGGGTCATTCTTCCGGTAATGTCAGTCTGACGGACGACAAGGCAATCTGAACTCCGAAGGTACGAACCTGATACGTGCTCTGCATAGCATTTTAAATTTAGGAATGAACATGGAGAGCGAACCTAGGACGCCGTGAAAACGTACCATGACCATTCCCATCCCAATCGCAGTCAACTAATAGGTGTGAGTAAGTGCATGCGAATATCTCTCACAGAACGACAAAATCTCACCAATGCGCTCCCATGTTTCCCAGTACGAAACACGAGTCCCTTCCCCCGCGCGGCTACCCACGCACTCTCGAGGCCCTTCGGCAACACGTACATCGCAAGTTCCCCACGCCGATGCTTCGCCTCAATAAGCACCGACATTCCCGCGAGCAGGCCGCCCAGCCAGAACGACGGCTTGGAGACGAGCGCAGCGAGCAGCCACGCAGGGATACGCGGCCGCCCAACTAGCGCACGATGTGCATTTTGCGCCGAGCAGAAGTAACCTTGCCATCAGCTCACGCGTAAGCCACAAGTCGCGTCTACTCGACAAAAAATAGGATACAGATTCCACCGCACCTTGGTATATGGCAACGAACGCAGCCAAAAATGCGGCACTGCGCGTAGAACCCCAACCTGCACGCAATACCATCGGTACCGGTGCACGAGCAACCGCCTTGCGCTTGAAGAGCAACATCGGAACGACGTGCAATGCACCATATATCGGCAATGTCCATCGGAAAACGGCAAAGAAACGTTCTATCGGGGCAAACGCGCAGCTCACAATATGCGGGTGTGAGCCCGAACATGGTCCGTACGGCGGGTGCGCCGCGCGCCAGGCTTTCAGAACGGTAACGTTTCCCGGATGCAGGTCCTCACCACGCGATACATGGGTCAGCAGAGGCGACAACGAGATGACAGTGGAGGAAGGGGCGGAGACATACAGGGCGAGAAAGTATGTGTTCCAAGTCCACGGGGTTGAAGGTGTGCGTCCGAACAATGTCTCGGTTCACAGAGACCACCTCCTTTGGGATCTGCCCTGCGGTGTTGATCCTATACGTCCGGGATCAAATTCCAGGGGACCTCAGCCGGAAAGCAGCTTGTTGACGCACCAGCTTGTGTATGACTTCGGGAGCGTGTCAGGACGCAACAAGAAAGCGTACATTATCTGAGCGCATCTTCCACCGAAAGTCACGGAGGAGTAGTGCGCATTTTAGGACGAGAACTCACGAGAAAACAAAAACGAGGACGTCCCCATGCGGAACGCGAAACCCGCGCCTCTCTGAATACGCATTATATGAACCCTGGAGCCCTCTACATCATGAACATAGAGTATTGAGCTTCAAATAAGCAATGAGATATCGAATCACTCACCGAACAAATAATTGTTGCGCGATGACCTTCCGCCTCGACAGACTCTCAAATGATATCGCGACACCGCCGGCGACAGCACCAGCTGCAATCGAGTGCCATCGCGCAGACCTCTTGTGGAGCCAAGTCTGGTGCGCCTGCGCTGCGGACGAGAGTCGGGCGGTCCCTTTCTCGACCAGAAGATTATCACGTGGTGGATCTGGCTCGGAATTGCGGGTTGCCAAATCGTCAAACTGTGATCGGGACGGCGATGGTTCCGTCAACCCAGACAAATTTAGATGAAAAGGGACATTAGCAGGGAAGAGTAGAGGGAATGCATTGAGAAGGATTCTGTAAAGTGCGACGAAGCTTCCTGTATAAACAAATTTCGTGAGTCCACCACGTCAATAAGTTTGAGAACCTGTGGCAAACCGAGCATGGCACCGAAACGGAAAGAGTCTGCTCCGAAGAGCGCATGTTGCACAAGCGAAACACGCGTTTTCCTGCATGAGCACGATCAGCGTGGTATTCGAGCGAGTACTGACAGGTGTCCCTAGACAAACCTAGGCCCCTTCCGGGCACGCTGGATTCGTGCCAATAGAAGGATGAGATTGACACCAGAACGAATCGCGAAGGCAAGGGTCCCAGCTCCTAGATAACGAGGGGGTATCAGCCTTGAAACCCGGGAAAAAGCAAAGGGCTAGGACGCACGAAGACCGCCACGAAGGCCATGCTCAAGACACTCCCATAGATCATGGACCTCAACAGCCGGTTCACCCCGGTCCCGCCAAACCATCTTGCGTGCTTCGCGTAGGTGCTCCTCATAGTTGGCAAGGACGACGAGATTGTCAAATGATGCTATGGTATAGCGCCGCGGGGGATGGCCAGGACGGAGGGGCTGCTCATGGCGGAGGGATGGTTGCCCCCGCTCGTCTGCGCCCGCTGGCAATGAGGGTGGGATTGCGGTGGTGGTCATGGACAAGTTATGTTCAATCCGTTGGGGTTTCACTTATACTGCGCATGCCGAATAACAAATCCGTGACACGGCGGGCAGGAGCGGATAAGCAGCCTGAGAGTCCGCTTATATCTTAATTAATGTCCAATAAATAGGCTACTGAGTTACAGCGTTGTAAGTCGACATATTAGTCTACAAATTTTAAATAAAAACAGGTAAATTATTTAGCCGATGGATAAACCATTTATCCATCGGCTAAATAATTTACCAAACAATTAACAGACCGTTTTTATTTAAACTTTGTGGACTAATATGTCGACTTACAGCGCTGTAACTCAGTAGCCTATTTATTGGACATTAATTAAGATATAAGCGGACTCTGCTTATCCGCTCCTGCCCGCCGTGTGAGCGCCAATGCTTCGTGCTGCAGGTTTAGCGTACCTTTCCTGCGTGTTGACTGTCGAGTAGCTGAGAATGCTAAGCCTTTCATTGGGGACTGAGTACTGAGGCGGTGTCTCAAGATCTCTCCACCGTAGTCGATTCGGACAATTCTGACGCTCTTCCTACCTTCCTACTCCTTGCTTTAGACCATCTAATAGCTCTACCAATCGTGACCACTCGGCCTCATCTTCGAAATCCTTTGTCCGACCCATGAATGTCCGCACGATACTTCGTGCCTGAAGCTTCCACTTCGACCCCTCAACTTTCGGCCCATAATTGACGAGCACGTCATAAATATCCTCCACCTCCCTCACGCCCTCGCGCCAGCGTTCCAAATCCGTCTCACCTGCCTCCATTTGGCCCGCGACGCCGGTACGGTAGCCTTCGAGGTAGGCCTCTAGCGCTTCGGGCACCTTTCCCTGCGATACGAGTAGCCGCGCGCGTGCCCGAAAGATTCGGGGTGAAGAAACGCGGGGAAGAATGATGCGTACGAATAGGTCGTCCACGCGTCGCAACAGGTTTTGGCCTTCGTTTTGGCTGAGAACTGTGCTTCCGTGCTCGTCAGACGCCGCACGCGTCGCTGCACCCACAAGACGGTCGAGCACGTCCGTGTCCACGCTCTCGGAGCCCACCTTGGCTGCGCGCTCCTCGACGACGCGCCCAAGCGCACGACAGGCCTCCGCGAACTCCCCAACATCCATCGCGACAATCGTGTAGTTCATCCACATCCTCCAATTCTCGTAGTGAAACTTGAGTCCCTGCTTAAGAGCACGGAATGCGAGCATCTTGTTCTCGAACGGGATCGCAGCAGTCCGATCGGCCTTCAACAAATGCTCCTGCTCGTCATCGTCATAGTGCGAGGTCTGCTGAGTGGTTGAGATAGTGAGACTGGACCCGACCTGCGATTCCCTCGACATACCTCGCTCTGTGACAGATTTCTTCCCGGCACGTTTTTCATGCGAAGATACACGCTTGCAAGGTTATTCCAGCTCTCTGCGTCTTCATCATCAATAGTGACGCAACGCGCGAAGGCCTCGCGCGCGCCCTCCCAGTCCTCCTCGCGAATGCACGCACAACCAAGGATGAACCATGACCGCGTGAACAGCGGGTTGATCGCGACCGCACGCCGTAGGCACGGCATCGCCTCCGCATATTCCTCTCGCGCGAAGAAATATCCACCGAGGGAGCGCATCGCCCGGCCGGACGTCTCCCCCGATACCACCCAAGCGCGCTCGAAATGCTCTCGTGCCCGTTCGGGTTCGAGTTCTCCAAGAAGACACCACAGCTTCGCCTCACGCGCCGCATCAAGCACTGCACGTCGCGGGCCCGTGGCGCTCGCCTTACCCCGCGCAAGCACGGCTCCGGCCTCTGCCCTGCGTCCCTCGAGCAGATCGCGCACTACGGAAAGCGCCCGGTCGCGCTGCTCGGTCGCCTGCCAGCACCTGACGGCCTCCTCCCACATCTCAAGACGCTCGAAGATTTCAAGTGCGGATTTGACGACGCCCAGGGAGAGGAAGCGCAGCGCAAGCTCGCGCTCAAGCTCCCACTTGGTTGGAAGCGGGAGTGCGTGTAGCAGGCGTAAGCGCTCCGCAAGCGCCGAGTCAGCGGTGGGCATTTGGTCAATGAGCGCCTGTAGCTGGAGCGTAGAACGGTCAACTGTGCGCGTGCGGTGCGCTTCGAGGCGCGAACGCAGGAGGAGCGCCATGGTGTGCACGGACCAGTTCTCCGGATGGGATATTACGCGTGCGACGTAAGGCATCATTTGTTCTGTCGTGAGACCGTGCGCAGGAGAAGTATTGCGAACATTTAGACAGAGAGAGAGCAGGATGCACTGATCCAGCGGTTGTAACGCTGGTTGGTTAGATGGATCCAAATGGCCAAGGCGCGAGCCAGGAGCAGCGGGGTTGGACGAAGTGAATTCAGTGTGCTCCAGAAGCGTGTCATCATTGAGTGCCAAGGTTTCCGGCAGCTTCTTCGCCAACTCATCTGCTGTGCCTTGAGTCACCCCACTCGGGACTTCCTCCCCTTTCTCCCCAATACTATCTCCATTACTGGCTCTGCTCTCCGCAAGCAGCACGAGCTGCGTCAGATCCGCCTGCTGGAATTTGGTGCGTTTTCCAAGGGCACCCGTGAGTTCATACCGCAATCCAGTCGCACGTGCAGCGCGAACAAAGCATTCGAGCGCCACGCGGTCGTTCGACTGGCGATGATCGAGCAAGCCGCGCTCGAGCCAGAGCTGACCGACGAGGTCGGGCTCGTCTGCGAGGGTATTCTCAAGGTCCTCGAGCGCCACGCTCGGGAACGCGACAGGCTCAGCGAGGAGCTGCGCGTGAACATTCCACGCGCGCATGCGCCACCACTCTGCAGAGCTCGCATGGTGGTACGGCAGGTCGAGCAGGATCTGTGCGAGGCGGAAGAGGAACGTCGCTGGTGCGAGGTGGTACGCGGGTTCGCCTGCATAGGCAAGTTCCGCGATAGCCTTTTGCTGTAGGGTCTCCTCTGTTATAGACGACTGTTTTTCGACTGAGATGTCTAGTAAGGAGAGAGGGTGCAAGTCGAGGTCCGGGCCTGTCCAGTTGGCTTGCAGGAAAGCATGGAGACATGCTACTGCCGTGAGCAGACGAACGAGCTCTTGCTCATAGTCTCCACCAGCAGATGGAACGGAAAAGTCGAACCAGCTTTTTATGGGCAATGACAAATCGTTCAGGGCATCCGATCGAAGGGCCAGCACCTCATTGGCGAGGGGTGAGCACAGGTACGCCCTGAAGTCGCCATCGGCGACCAGCTTTCCGAGTTGAAGAAGAACATTCTGCGAGGCAATACCTGCCTGTTCTCTCCATTGACCAGAAAGGAGTGATCGTTGGAGCTGCTCGCCGTCACAGCTCATCGTTGTAATTTTGAGAGAGTAGAGTCATTACGAATATTTTCCGAGACCTTATCAGATTTCATTTGGAATTTCTAATGGCTCTATGACGTAATCACTCTAGAGACAAGAGAACTGGAGAAGGTTTGTATGATGCGTGTGAGCACAAAGCAGGAAGGTAAATAGTACGAGGGCTTGGACGAGAAGAAATTACATCAGATCCATGACCGAGCTGAGACTCGGGCAGATCCAAACTTCATAAAATACCAACGATCGCAATTACTCGTCCGCGCATTTATCACACCACGGCTTGAGATGGGCCTCCCAGAGGCGTACTCATTCCAACCGGCTGAAGAATCGCGCGATGACTCTCCCACGCGCGAAGCGCCCTGAGCATCTGGATGATTTTATCACGCTTGCTCCGACGCACGTCGTTGATATCGACCGGGCCAACCTTGTCTTCAACGAGCAAAAAGTCGATCAGGCTGAAGAGTTCCTCGAGTATCTGGTTGTCAGGCCCATGTGGAAACATATTGTCCGGGGTGTAGGAGCTTCCTAAGTTCTTGATTGAGTCCGCAATCCGGAGGAGCTCGAGTCCGCCGCAGTTGGAGCCCGTGGGGTCTATCTGCGTTCCTGGAAGATGGCCGTTTGCCCACCTCATAAGGCCTTGTTCTTCGAATTGGTGCTGTTCTGCCTGTTCGCCTGACTGTGTGACGAGAGATCAGGGATAGTGAATAAAATGCATTCGTGGGTATAAATTCGCTAAAAGGGTGGAACTAAAACTACGTACCTCGAGCCGGAGACCGTTCCTCCTCGCGTCCCGTGGTGGCCTAACAGGTGCCTTCAACTCAGCACTCGCAGACAGCGGGACGGGACTTTTCGTCTCGAGCCTGCTGGTGAATGATCCCGCTTGAGAACGGCTAGAAATCGTGTTACTCCGGCCAAGTAATGGCATAGACTGCATTTTCGTCAAGGTCGCCTCGCTACGCATAGACAGCCGTTTCGAATTCTCGCGTCTTATATTGCGCTGTGTCGCCGCCACTGAATTTGGTGACGGTGGGCGCGGATTCATAGCCTGGGCAACCTCCAGGGAAACGACATGAATATCGGCCGGAGACATTATGGGGTCTGCATGCGCGTGTGTAAGGTCATCGTGAATGTAGCGTTACAAAATGAACACACTCATATGATCACGTTTGATATTTGGTTTCAGGAGGGCCTTCACCCATTCGCGGACAACCGTTTGGTCATCTGAGCTGAAAAAGTGGGCGCAATCCGACCCACGCAGTAGTTTGAACCCATATGACCCAGGGTCAATGTTCTCGTCTGGAACAATTCGACAGCCGACAACGTTGACATGGTCCTCAACCTTGGCCTACTGTGGGTCAGACACGATGGAATGTCACACAAACAACTAGCCAAGCAACACATACCAATGGGCTTTCGCTCTCAAGCCAGTATAGACGTGAGCCCTTGAGCACCAAAAAGCGGTTTCTCCATGTATTGAAATTCCCTCCCCTCTTGCGCATCCATCCCTCGTGATCGGACGTGCCAATCTTCACCAGGACCGTATCGACCAATGTATGTGCGCCAGCCCTCGGGCTAGCGCAGAGTGACACGTCCGCGCTTAATGACGCACTTCTGCGTAGGGGTTTGGGGCTCTTCCCCTTTGAGCCCCCAGAACTACTCGACTCGTGTTTCTCGTACTTGCCTTCTTCCAATCAGCATCAACGGAAAGTGATGGTGTGGAGCCCGTGGAACTGCTGTTGTCGGTCAACACCGGGACACTGGTCGCAGCATCATAAAGGTTTGGCTCACCTAAAGGAAGACTGACGCAACTTGGGGACGAGGCCCGCTGTCCCTATCAACATGCTCGTCGGGGGTTCCTCAAGCAGTGCATCCAAACTGCCCTTGCGCCGTCCATGCAACGATTTGCTGTGACCCTTGAGTTGCGTTACCTGCGGATGTGGTGTCGCGAACTCCATTGACGGCGACAAGGGCATCTTGACTGCCGAGGATGGTGGACTCTCACAGTCAAATCGCGGGTGGCGCTGTGTCGCACGGTACATTGTACTGTTCTGCAGGATGCTGATAAGCCGCAACGAGTGAAAAGGTCTCACACGGAAGTGACCTACGTCATATTGTACCGCATTACCTCTCTTTCCCCCCTCGCGTTCTATCGCCACACGCATAGCGTTCGCACGGAGGGCCCCATCGCTACGAAATGACAAGAGCCGTAACGGTCTTCCTTGCTGCATTCAAAAGCCATCAATGCAATCATTCCGCACGCACCGCCGAAAATATATACCCACCGCTGTCCTGTATTGGCTACTCCTGGGAGAAAGCGGGGGCGAAATCAAGCCTTGTACCCCAGTCTTAGCATCGTTCTTGGTTGGCTTTTCCACAATTGACCGCACATCAGGATCTGGCTCCCGGCACGGGAGCATCGTCGGCGTCATTGGCCGATGGTCTGAAATAGGTTGGGTCGGAGGGCTCATGAGATTACCTACGCTGGCAGAGCGTAAGAGCAAAGGCTTTAAGCCCGCCCTCGGCGCTGGTAGACCCCGTTGTTTTACTGAGGGGAACCTGACGCTTGCCACACGACGCAAGTCCTCGATGGCGTTCGCGATACGAAAACGCTTGCCATATGCGACGATACCAATCTCGGTTTTGAGACTGGTCGCATCGAGGTTGAGCAGAGCATCACCTGCGGTTTCCTGCTCGATGAACTTTTCGCATACGTCGTCTTCGAACCCTTTTGAACGTAACCAATTAACCGTTTCCTCGACCGTCCACTCTGTAGGATGCACATATAGACGTTCCCGGGGAGGAGAAAAGGGGGCGCTACAAGAGCGTGACAGCGGTGAGGAGGCCATAGAGAACGTTGCAAGACCATTAGAATAGCCGTGATGGTAACTGCTGGAGGAAGTGGCAGGCGATGGAATGACACCGACGACATCCGGTAAATTCGAAGCTTGAAGGGTGAAGGGTGAGATCAGCTGTGCAGAGGGACCGGCTTCGTCATCGGTATCTGTAGAAATTCATTTGGGGAGACCTGGTGAGACAGGACTCAGAAGTGAACTGGGTGCGCTTTCTCACTCTGAGGAGTCGGCGTTCGTTGCACAGCCATTGCAAGTCCGTATTCACGGTGTCCTTCGTTGTCTGTGTCAGAAGCACGTGAATTCCGTTTGTGATCATTAGAAAATGCGTCGTCCTCGTCAATTGGTGGGGAGGTAGTTCGCAAGGACGCGCGACCTTCGGACACCTCTTGTACAGGCCACCCATCAAACGGTTTCTTCCTCATTTTAGGGAGTTTCTTCCAAGAATTCTTGCGCCTGTTGTTGTTATCTACGTCGTCGTGGGTTCCATGGTAAGCCAGCACGTCGCGTATACCGGAAAATGTGAACCTACGAGAACCGTCATGGCTCATCGTTATTTGGAGTAGCTCGATCGCTCGCTGAATGTCGGCCAGAATAGCTCGCGTGATCTCTGCACAGCTCCTTGTAGTGGAGCGGCGTCGTACAACAGTACCGTTAAGCTTGGAGACTTCGTACGAAATTTGAGACCCAGCACAGCATAGTTTTTCCCGATGGCGAGGGAGGGGGAAAGCGTCAACCATCGAGTGACGAGAACGATGAAGGGGGGCTTCAATTTATTCTCTGTTGCTATCGATATCGGCGACATGGAGGAGATTTCGGGGTAACCTCAAGGAGAAAGAAAGGCGATGACAACCTTGATTCCGGCTCTCCGCGGCAGGACACCGCCTGTTCCTGTTCCTCGTCACAGGGATGCACCCAATTCCAAGCCGACACGGGGAAAGTGGTCGCGAGAACCAGCACGAGACAGAGGGTGGATGGAGAGAATTATGCCGAGGATCAACCCAACCTCCCCAGGGGATGCTTGCATATCCTAACCCTAATCCGCGGACCTCCTTGTTCTCTCAGTAATATTGCAATGACGTGAGTAGTCTTTTCCGCAGTGGGTGGAAGCGAGATATGAGTCGTGGAGGGAAGCCTATATGGCCCAGTCTCCCAGACCAGACCAACGACATTGTCGGCATCGAGAGTAAACGAACCACGAGCTCCATCGGAGGTAAGCGGCGAGATGAGGTGCATAAAATACGGCCTCTAATAATACCCCTCACCTGGTCCCCACGGAGTAGAAAACTCTACGCACATGACAGTTCATGTCACGGTCATGAGGCTTCGGAGCCGTGCGGATTGGAAAACGCAGCGGGTTCTGCCCTTCCAGTAATTTCAAATTGGTAGAGCTTAGCCGAACTGAGGTCGGGGCTGTGTGTGCTCGTGCTCAGCGACGTGCTGGCACTAAGTTCTAAGTTCTAATTAGCAGGTGGTGGTGTTCCTGTGAAAAACATCGGACCAGTAAGAAAGAAAAGCGGAACAGCGAAAACACTGAAAAAAAAACATCGGACCAGTGGGACCCTTCCACTAGCAATGCCTACCTTGATGCCTACTTGATGCCAATGATGATAGAATCAAGCATAGAATCTTATATCGATCATATCTCATCGAGAAAAAAACCCCATATTTCTAAGATCGCCTCATTATTGGTACAGCTAAACATGAGTATGGCCTTTTCTCCCCCACCGATGAGAAAAGAGGGGCGGGAAGGAAGGGAAATGACTGTATGGTCCACAGAACGTCAAATACATGAGATACAGAAAAATGAGCGTGATGTAAAGGCAGCGCAGGAACGAGACGGGAAACATCCGTTGGAGGAAACCACTAGTCCTTCATCGCCAACAAGGGATGCAAACGGATGTAAAAAAAAAGATAAGAAAAAGATGACCCAGCGATTACAACTAAACGACCAATCCAAACCCTTCACCACTTTTTAATGCTATGATATCACCCGACAAACGGGCCAGCCTGCATCGAAACCTTCCCAATCGACTGTAGAACCGCAAGACGCTTCTCATCCCACGCGCGAAGCGCCTTGAGCAGCTGGATGATCTTGTCGCGCTTACACTGGAGCACATCGTTGATGCTGATTGAGCCCATCTTGACGTCATTGTCGAGCAAAAAGTCGAACAGGATCAAGAGCCCATCAGTCTTGTCATCATTCGGTCCACGTGGGAATACGCTATCAGGAACGAGGCTGATCACACCCTTGACCGACTCTGCGATCCGGAGGAGCTCGAGTCCGCCGCAGATAGAGCCTCTCGACGTTATCTGCAGCGAGCCCGGCAGGTGATTATTAGCCCACTCGATAAGGTCCGGCTCAACGGGCGGATACTGTTATGGCAAAGATATGAAATGTTTGGGTTTATGGATATAAATAGGAATCAAGCTCGAACGCGTACTTCAGACGTGGATGCTTGTCTTCTCATCTCTCGCGGTGGCCTAACAGGAGGTGCCTGCAACCGAGGATTCATCGGGGGCGTGATGGGGTCTTCGGCCTCGAGCTCGCTGAAGAATGACTCGATCCGTGGGCGGTTACCACCCTCGCTACTGGGTGACGTGGGGGGTGCCATGCTCATCAAGATCTCTGCGTCACGCGTAGACAGCTGATTGGTGTTCTCGCGTCGCATGGCACGCTGAGTTGCCGCCCGGGCAGTTGGCGACGGAGGGCGTGGAGCCGGGTTCATGGCCTGGGCGACTGCCAGGGGGATGGTGGGCACATTGACCGAGGATACCACGGGCTCTGTGAGTGCAGACATTAGATCGCGTTGCTGAGGGTATAATGAAAACGCACTCGAATAATCGCGGTCGATGGTCGCTTTCATGAGCGCCCTCATCCACTCGCGGATAACCATTTGTTCATCGGAGCTAAAAAAGTGAGAACGATCCGACTCGTGCAGTAGCTTGAACCCATATTTCCCGGGGTCAATGTTCTCGTCTGCGGCCATACGATAACCCATGATGTTAATATAGCCTTTGATCTTCGTCTCCTGTGAAACCAAACGCGTTGAGTATCACGCGTGTCATTGATGCAACACGCACCGATGCATTGTCACTTTTAAGCCAGTACAAATGCGGGCCCTTGAGTACGAAATAACGACTTTTCCATGTATTGTAATGTTCGCCCCTCTTGCGCATCCACCCTTTGTGATCAGGCTGGCCGATCTGCGCCAAGATGCTCTGGCCAGATTTAAAAGAGCCGGTAGTTTGCGCAATAGTTGGCGAACCTTGCTTGCGCAGGAGCGTGGAGTCTTTCTTATCCTTTGTGCCGCTAGAGTCCTTGGAGTCACGTTTCTCGCGCTTGTCCTCCTTCCCACGGGGGACGCCAGCATCAGACGCGGCTGATCGCGAGGTTTTGCGACTGCCACTGCCATAATATAGTCGAGATAGAGAGAGCACACTACGATCGGGGGATAACTCAGGGTCTGGAGTTCTGAGTATGCCCGGTCAGCGTGAAGTTCTAAGTATTATCGAGGCATGGCTCACCCGGAAGAATAACGCGGGGGTGGTTTCCGCGCCTTGCTCAAGGTCCCCGCAATGGTAGTACCAAAGAAGCTCAGTCGCGAGTTCTCGCGCGCCGTATCCAAACTGCGCTTACGCGGTTGGTGTCGCAGTCGAACGCCATCGTCAATTGGGGTGATATCCGACCGTGGCGTCGTGACCTCCTTGTGAGATGATGCCAACTTGCCCGTTGATGACGACGAGTTTTGGCGGCCAAACAGGTTGCTGCGACTCTTTGTCACAGGACGTTTGGTGGCACTCTGCAAGACGATAGTTAGCCTCGGAAGACGACACCGTAAGGCCGTATCTCTTACATCACTTAGCACCCCACTATCTTCTTCCATGCCATTCGCGCCAAGCGCCGGGTCGCTAGGAGACAGTGAAAGCTGTGGTGGTCTTCCCTTCTACATTAAAAAGCCATCAGCACAACCACTCGGTTCACGCTATCATTAATTGAGCTCACAGCCGCCTTATTTTGGCCACCCCCAGCAAGGAGTGCGGGAGGGATCCCAAGTCCCAACCCGACTGGGGCACTGTTTATTGTTCCATTTGACCGCACGCCAGGGTCCGAGTCCCGGCGCGCAGGGAGGGACGGATCCCCTGTCAAGTCCCCAGAATCAGGTGGACTCTCAGGACTCACAAGGCTCCCCAAACCGGCCGAGCCCTGGGTCGTGGGACTTTGGGGAATGCCCTGTTGTGCAAGCGGACTTCCGCGGGAGAACGACCCAGGACGGGTGTGTTGCTCTGCTGAGGAAGACAGGATACTTGGTGGGCGACGCAGATCCGCAATGGCATTCGCAATGCGTATGCGCTTTCCGTACGCCGCGATACCGATTTCGGATTTGAGAATCGCCAAGTCGAGCTCGAGCAGAACATCGCCTGTTATTTCCTGCTCAGAGAACTTGTCGCAAACCATCTCATCGAAGCCTTTGGAACGCAACCAGTCGACCACCTCTTCAACAGTCCATTCGACGGGGTGAACATTTCGCGGCTTTCTATCGGTGGAATGATCGGCATTGCGAGAGGCGGACAGGGGTGATGAAGCGGCAACACGCGTAGAGGATGTGATGCTACTAATAGAATGGCCGTGCTGGTGACCGTTCAAGGATGCCGCGGGTGAAGGAAGAACGCCGGCGCCTTCTTGTAAGCTCAAGGTTTGAGATTTTGAAGGGAAAGCTAGCCGTACGGAAGAGGAATGGTTCGCCGGATCATTACCGGAGATCCCATTGGAGATTCCGCGAACAGCGGACGACCAGACGGGACTTGGGAGCAAACTCTCCGGGGTGCGTGCCAGTTCGTTCTGGGGAAATGATGGTTGCGTAGCCGTAGCGACACCCGCCTCCGTCGCAGCATCCTCGTTAATTTCAGATTCGGGGCGGGGTGCCGTAGAAACCGGGGAAGGCACGATAAAGCGCTCGGAGGGTTGGATTGAAGGGGAGTAGGCAGGATGGAGATTGACATGACCACGTGGGGCAACGATGTCTTCTTCTTCTTCAAGAATATGCGGGTGGTGCCTGCGGCCATTAGAAGACGGCCCTCCCGAAGGTCCGTCCCCTTCGTCACCACTATCATCGCTCAATTCTACATTGATCGGCGGTGCGGTGGAACGCATGGGCACGCGACCCTCAGCTGCGTCTCGAGCAGCCTGCTCCTCAACGGCCTTCTTCGCCTTTTCTGCAAGCTTCTGCCTTGCACCCCTGTGCCAGTCTTGACCATTCGCATCAGCATCGGTATCGTGGTCCGTCTCCTGATCCGTCGAGTCGTGTGAACTAGAAAAAGTGAAGCTTTGGGAGCCATCGAAGTCGTCCTTATGGCCGAGTTGCTCGATCGCTTGCTGAACATCGGTCAAAGTCGCTCGCATAACCTCTCCGTTGGTCCCATTAGAGGTTTGGTTTGGTGCAGCTTTCAACGTGGTTTCGGACTGGCTGGAATCCCCCGGAAGGGGTTGAAGCGGTGCTGGCTCGATATCATGAAGAGATGCAGCCGGAGATCGGGGCTTGTCGGCTGGTTCCGAGGAAGATGGCACGTTAGCAGGAGGGGGTCCAGTGCTCGGTGGAGCGGGCTGGGTGTAGCTCTCTGGGAAAAGGCCGACATTTCCTGCTAGGTTGCGGCCCTGGGAGTGACGGGAATGGAACGGAGTTAGCCATCGCCGGAACCAAAACAAGGGATGCATAGCGGTCGCGTGGCACAGAATGTTGGGGGAAAAATAGATGGGAAAAGAAAAGGAAAATTCTGGAGAGCGCGGGGGCAACGGTGGGGTTCATCAATACAGGCCCCACGGGCCCGACGACATTAATGCGCATGGGATAGGCACGAGAGGCAGCATATGACGAAGAGACGATAACACAGCACGCTGCATGCCTCAAGAAAGCCATGAGGATGAGCGAGCTAGGATGAAAAGGGGAGACGGGAGGCAAGGGGTATTGTGCCCGCACACACTAGGCAAAGAGAGCGAACTCACCTGCCACCAGCCATCGCTATAAAGGTCATCCCTCTCGATGACCTCTATGCGCTCGCCCGCACGAAAAGCAATTTCGTCTTCATGCTCTGGGACGAAGTCGTGGCGAGCATAAACGTATTCTGTCATTGTAATGTGCTTGGTAATATGATATGTGATGGGAGTATGAGGGAATGAAGTCGTCTGCTTCCCTAGTAGAGGACAGGGGGGAGGTTATCCGTGAATATTGGTCAGAGTCACGGCGGTCAATGATGAAGAGGAGGGCAAATGAGGGGCGAGGGGATAGACGCAACGGAACGTGCTGATGCGATGGGTTGAGGCACCTGAGCTGCACGGGGAAATCCCGAATGTTTCTCCCTCGTTCCCTCTATTCTCTTCGTACATCCCATCCAAATTCCCGGCCTCCCTTTCCACCGCCCCCGGCAGTCAGAGAATCTGCCGCAGATGACCGTCCAGCAGAGGATCCAGCGATTCTCTGCGCACTCGCATTCTCAGATTATGAAATTTGGTCAAACCCAAGCCTACGGGATCCAAATCACGATGGCTGCGAGTCTTCTTCTTTCTCCAACGAGCTAAAACGCTGATTGAATCAAAATTACAGTCATCCCAGTTAGGACGCTGTTGCACAGCTCCCCCGTCTTTCTCGCTGCGAATGCGGCTCCCTTGACAGAAGCTGCCATCGTCAAGTCCCTGCGCGCATATGCGACGGACACCTTTGACATCCAGATGATTGTCGTCGACAAGGCGCGGCCTCGTCGCGGACGCCACGCCTATGCTTCTGCAGGTGGGTACAAGGTTCGGCGCAAGGACTGGGCGGAGGTCACACAACGCTTTCCCACCTTCAGCTCAGAGTACTGGGACACCAGGACAATCTATATTGTACGTTCTCATTAACACCCGTCGTCGAACCTTCTCCACGTTAACTGCGTCCTACCTCTTCTAAGGAGAACACTCCGCTTCAATCTCGCTCTATTGTCGGAATATCCAAGCTATTGCATCGCCTTCTGCTTGCTGACCACCACTCTCCCTCATTTTCAATGGGTGATTACCTTTGCGTTCAAAGTATATTGTTCCTACCGCACCACCAAGACCCCCCAGGCGCCCTTCCAAAATGCAAAAGCTTTGCTCTGGTCACGTTCTCCGAACCATCCGCCACCTCGCACCTGCTTACCCACTTTCCGTACCACAACCACAACCCAGTCAACAACAACCGCGGTGCCAACGATGACGACGATGACCCGTCGCCGGAGGAACGAGAGGCACGCAAGGCGGGCTTCCGCACGCTTTCAAAGGAGTGCTGGGAGGCACTGCAGGCAAAGTACGTCGAGTACCGCGACGCCCTCCTAGGTCGCATCGCAGCATCCTCCTCACCCACCACGTCCTACTCGATTGCGCCACCAGCAACTCCTACTGCTCCCGTTGGAAAAGTCACAGGTGCTTCTTGCGATGCGCGCTTACAGCATGTATCAGAAGCCCCACAGAAATTCCCACCCGGCTGCGTCATCTTCGCCCGGCACGTCCCGCAGGACACAAACAAGACGGCGCTGCGCGCTCTCTTCGCCGAGGACTCCACCACCGTGCTCAATTATGTAGATTATACCAAGGGTCTCGACACTGTGCGTCTTCCCCTCCCCTTTTGTTCGCTTATGTCTTAATAAGGCTATTTTTGAACAGTGCTATTTACGGTTGACGACGCAGGAACACGCGTTATCTCTCCTGAAGCGATTTAGACTTAAATTTGGAAAAGGCGACGCGGAGGAGGACAGGATCGTGCTTGAGTTGTTGGGCGGACGGCGGGAAGAGATGTATTGGGAGGGTGTGCCAGACAAGGTGCGCGCACTCGCGGTGCGGCGCGCACGGCAGGCGCACAAGGCTCCACGGGCCGAGGGAGATGCCGTGCAGGCAGATGACCAAGAGGATGTGTCATTGAGTCTTGGTGAGCAAACGCCGCCAAAAAAGCGCCAGAGGCGATGAATGACGACAACGTGGATCCGTGAACCAACCACCCGCATCCACAACGTATAGCATACTCTAGAGTCTAAACTCAAAACGCAGTCCGATTAGGCTATGACACTGTGCGGAAACCCATAATACAGTAGGCTGCACAAAACGTAAAATGAAAACTTGTCCAACGGCACTCCTATAGCATCCGTACTTGAAGGGCACCTTCCAGGCCCTCCCTAACGCCCTTAACCTTTCTAACGCGTCTCTCGACCCTCCCTTCTAGACCCTTCATCGCCACGTCCCACCAGCGTTCGTCGCTGCCCTCCGGCACAGCACGCCAACCTCCGAGATAGAGCTCGCGCATCCCATTGAGCCCAAGTGCCAGCGCACGCGCACGCGCCTCGGTACCCTGCGCGGGCGTCGCGCCGAGCCCCTCCCCGGCGAGAGCGAGGGCAGGCGGGACAGTGATTCTCCCGTGCTTGAAGACTACCACATTCACTGAGACGCAATGCAGCGTCGCACCGTCCGGCTCTGGCGCAACCGCAGCAGCAGCAGCAGCCGCAGCCGCGGCTGTGGCAGGCGAGGCATTAGTGCCAGTGGCGCCAGCGCTGGAGCGGGCGAGCATAGCTTGTAGGTTTACGCTTGAAGGTGAGGGCGTCACGTTTGTGAGTGGCGTCGAGGGCGTATGGATCGCCGGGATGGGAGGCACGGATGCAGAATTCGAATTAGGGTTTAGATTTGGATTTGGAGCGTTGCCATTCGGGGCCGGGGTGCCTGAGGATGACGACTGTCCAGGCGAGCGCGAAGCAGGCTTGCGATGTGTGACAAAGCGATGGACGATATAGAGCTGATGAACGGAAAAACGGAATAAAAAGCATAAGTCATGCTGGAAATGAGATTTCGAATGGGTGTGCCTTACCCACTTGTGGTCCCAGCCGACGATCTGCGAACGTACCTCATAAAACGCTAATATGGGGATCTCACGGATGAAGTGGAAGTGGGTACCTGAACACATATCAGAAACATGCCGTTGTTTCACTTTTTTTGGGGGGGGACAGCTCACCGGCCAGAGCGACCCAGCCTCCGGTACGTACGTAGTACGGAAATATCAATAACGCACACTTCATGCGCACCGAATCAAGGATCTAAGACAATCCCGCGGTCAAAACCTTGGTGCCGCTCATGATCGACCTCCATCCTCATCCCCATGAGGCACCCACCACACAAAATTTTCGGGGGTGGGGGAGGAGAAAGACACTTGCCACTTACCTTGGGATAAGACGAATTACTGAGGTGTAGATTGTAGTCGCAGTCATCGATGCCTGCGAGAAAAGGGACACAAAAGGATAGGAATAACATAAAGTTTCACTGGATGAGTGCAAAATCGTTGATGATAAGATGTGGCACGCACCCGCCCATGCCTTAGTCACTATGGTCCAGTCAAGCGGGTTCTGGCTGACGGGGGAGAGGTCGTCAAGGAACTTGCACGCCGCGGCTTCACGAACGGCGGGGGAGAGGGAGAGGGTGCGAATGCGGGCACACCATGCACGCCATCTTATCTTGGCGACGGGCCAAAACAAGTTGACTAGGCCATAAATAAATGAGTGTTGAGTAGTGAAAACAGTAGCGGGGTGGCATACTGTGCCATGCAAAGGGGAGAGACCGGACGTTGAGGAGAATGAGAATATAAGCGACGAATTTGGCAAGGCGCGGAAGGATGCGGAGGGAGAGCGCGAGAGCTGGAGAGCCATACGCTTTTACAAGGTGGAGTGCGGGGGGGAATTTGCCCCGGGAGAGGTTACGGCCTGCGTCCGAGACCGAGTAAGACATCAAGAAGCGCGAGCGCGTGTCCTATGCTACTAACGACTTGGTAAGCGTGCCTGCGGTGGCGGCTCAGCACAGCCTCGCGCATATCCAGCCTAAATTACACAACTGCACTACACAGAATCAAGACAACGAGTACGCAGACCATCAGTCTCAAAGGGAAATTCACAGCAGACTACATCAGCTCCCAATCGACTCCCAACCCCAGAAAGCCGTTGGTCCAAGCGTGCGGGGCTTCATGTTTTGCATTGCAGCCCACCATTCTTCTCCCTCCGTTCACCTGGTCCCTGACTCCCCGCCCTCCTTGAGTAGTGGAGGTGCAGCAGTAACGAGCGTTTAGAACAGGCGGATGGGTTTCCCCATCGTCGACTTAATATGCAACGACTTGACATTTTGCCAATTTTTCTTGAGCAGCGAGACGAGGAAGTTGATGCCTGATGTGTTGACGAGCATGAAAAAAAAAGATCTAAGCAGACAACTTTCAGGCGTACTCAGCATGACGTTAGCTAGCACTTGGTCGTCCGACATCTGAACATGACCGACGGCGACACCAAGGCAAAGCACCTTCTTGAGCTGGAACTTGATCGTTGACCGCACCTCAGTGAGCTTGTTGCTCAGGTCTTCCGCGGGTGATACAGGTGTCGGGAACTTGCCAGCTAAAAGTTCGTTAGCACATAACTATAACACAGATCAAGGCGGAGCAGAGACTGGTCTGCCGGCGCACCTTTGGAAAGACCAGGACCGAGGAGACGAGGGATCTGCTTGATGAGTGCTTCGGAGGCTAAGAACGCATCGTACTTCTTCGCAAGCTTCTTGACCAGTTTTTTATTTTTGTTCAGCCTACGAGCAGCATCGTAAGAGAAAATATACCAGGCACACAAGGATGCCAAACGCACTTCTTCAAATCATCCACAGACATGTACTCCAGGTCAATCTGCTTCGCACGATCGATGTCTGCCGCATCAGCGAGAATACAGATCGACATGCGCGGACGGGGCACATTGGGCAGCCTGTGCGGGGAGTCAGTCAGTACACTAAATGAACCGAGAAATCACGGAACAAACCCACTTGACAGTGCCAGAGAAACGCTTGTCACGCTGGGGGTCATAGTTTTTCAGCCCAATCTGAAGCTCGATGGTCTCTATGAAATTGCGGCGCTTCTCGCCAGTTGCTTCGGCAAGTAGCTCCTTGATAGAGCCCCGCACGCTTGACACTGAGAGCTTGCTGATATACCCCGCACAGATGAGAGTTATGATTCCCAGAGGTATGGCACGTACCTCATGCTTAGTTCTTCGAAACGGGCGACTGTTGACGTCGAAAAATAAAGTTTGGCCTTACTAACACTTCAGAAACTGTACAGTATAGTGTGACACATCACCACCACGTGACACATTTCCTTGTGTCCCAATCGGCCCTCGAGGCTAGATTTTGCATTCCTTTTTTGGGCCATAACATTTGTTTTTGTGGCCTTATTTGTCCCTTACTATGTGTAGCTGTTTTAGTTTGCATAATGCTTGTGACACTGGTGATCCCATAGTGCCAAGACCCACTCTAGCCTGACAATTAAGCCCCAATGAGGAATCTGTTGATGTCAGATGACCCAGTAATTTGACGTGAACCAATGGGACTCGGATCGTAAAAAACTGACTCTCACATGCACCTATTGATTGAATGCTGATTGATGATCAGTTGGCTTGGTCTTCCTACTGTATTCTACATGTGGTGTCACATGATTTCAGTGCTATTGACTGCCATGGTGATGGCATGTACAGTGGTCCGGAAGGCCGGTAGCGTGGCAACACGCACAAGCCTCACAGGCACACAACCACACCTTCCCCTACTACCATGCATGCCTCCTCTGCCAGCACAACACCCCACCAAACTTGGCAAGAATATTGAGAAAGTGTCATACGAGCCGGCCCCAGCAAATCAAGAGCACTGCTGCACTCCTTGCCCCTCAATAAGCCTTCAAGAGGCTTAGGCCCATTTTGACTCACACAGCATGCACAGGCACCTCGGACAGCTCACAAAGCATGCCCCCAAAGAGGTATAGCGTGGCCACGTCAACATTGCAACCCCAGGAATGGTGCCAGAGCCTAGGAACCAGGAGTGAGCACATTAGAGCGTGCGCAAGGATCAGACAACACAGATGCCTTTGGCCGACACGGAGCACCCCAAAAGAGGGTTAGGACCAGTATATTAGTATATTAGGATGTAGTGTAGATAGTTTTAGCTAAGTTTTAGTTCAGCTTAGTAGCTCAGTTTCCAGCAGAATACAATGAGGGCTGTGTCCCTCCATTCTCCCCCATTTCCCTCTCGTTTCCTCTCTCATTTCTGTTCCCTTTCATCTCTCCCTGTCTCGCCCACTCCGGAAGCCATACCGTTAGCTTCCACTCCAGAGCTCCCGAGCAAGCTCCAAATGTTACCACTCCCTCATTGTATGATGTCCTCGCCTAGGCCCTGGGAGGTGGCGAGTATTGATGGGGACATCATGGAGGTGGACGCCCCGGTTGTTACCATCCCCTCGACCCTGGGACTTCCCCCCCTTGATCGACGGAGACATTAGCCACACGGATGACCCGATGGAGGTAGATGACCCCGAAGGAGTGGTAAGCCTGGATTAGTATATATGACTGTATGCCTTGTTGGATGTGGACGGACTACATGAGTCCTTGGTGACTCAGCCCTATGTACGTATGACTGTAGCACCGACTCGTCGTGTTTCTCGTGCCCTGTGCCTCGTATCCTTGCCCTGTGCCCCGTACCCCTGTATTCCGTATAAATATGACTCAACCATGACTTTAGGTCGCCAAGTTGAGTCTCCTGTCCATCTTACACGGACAATATCATCTATTTCCCACAACCTCTAGCCAGAAGGCGGCCGAGAGAGCCTTACCCCTATCACTCGAGTCTATATGTTATCGTCGCATAAGCAGCAGTGACACCGGTTAATGTCAATTGATGCACTCGTAAGTACTGCCTCTGATGCAATGTTTTGATGTGGATGGACTTGAGTCGTGTGACTCCCCCTTGTATGTATGTGTTTGCCTTTGCCTGTGCCCCCCTGTACTGTTAGTAGTCCCACTTGGCATCCCTAGGTCGCCAAGTTGAGTCTCCTGTCCATCTTGCGTGGACAATATCATATCTATCTTGGAACCCTATTGTGTGCATGTTCCCCTCTCTACTTCATAGTCAGAAGGCAACTGTATGTCACCGCTGCTTATGCGACGATAACATATAGACTCGGGGTGATGATGACAAGGCTCTTGTCGGCTGCCTTCTGGCTAGGAGTATGGAGAACAGATGATATTGTCCGCGTAAGACGGACAGGAGACTCAACTTAGCGACCTAGAGTCACTGTTGGGTTGTATATATGTGGAATACAGGGGATACAGGTGATAAGCTCCGCCTCTGGTATGGAGAGAGGTGAGGTGTTCGACGGACTGACAGACTGGCTGGGGTCACACGACCCCATGACTCATTACAATTACGCCCCTGACTCATCGTTCGGACTGGATGACTGAGGATTCTTACTGTATCGCTGACTGATGGTTCTGGTCTGATTACTGATATGTGCATCATGCTGACAGTGTACAATAAAACAATGACTGATCGTTTACAAACCGGCTTAGCAACCGGTTCTAAGACTATTAGTCATACTGAGTTCGAACATGTATATATAGGACTCCCTACGGATAGTTGAGCCTTAAGCTCGACTTTGCTTTGCAATTGCAGCCTCTTGTTCACTCCTGTTCACTGCACAGCTCCCCTCTATTCTTCCATCTACATTCTAAGGTCCTTAAAGGCGGACCTTACCTTCGAAGCTTAGTGATTGTGCTATAACAATCAACGTGCATCTCAGGAGTCTGAATCACGTGCCTCGGCACGCCTCGGACTGCACACCTTCCTAAACCGTCAAGTGTGCACAAAGCCCCGCTGCGGGCTTAACACAAGTTGAGCTTCTCTTAAAAAAGCCAAACTGGCCGACATCCTACTCGACCTTGGAAGAAAACAAAAGCTCTCAAAGAGCCCCGACATCAAGTTTCGGAATAGAACCTCTGACAACCTCCCTTCAGAAATACAAGGGAAAGCCTTCTGGCTAGAATCACGAACTGAGGGGCGATCAGCATACCACCTCAGAGACGGGCTATACACATACCCTGTAGAATACATCAACGGAACTTGGTACAGAATCAGCTGGACCATCGACCAGTGCTACGAAGTTAGCAGAGAAGACAAGATCAAAGACCCTCAAGAACTAGGACTAGGAATCAAAAACCAACCATTCCTACTCGCTCCAGACCTCGAACGAATCCACACAGAAGTTACTCAAGGAAGTGACGAAACCCCTGAAGCAGAAGTCGCTTCACCAGTATCCGATCCAGATATCCCCACAACAGACCAAACTAATGCACCGGTCATCGAACAACTCACACAAGCAATGGCACAAGCAGCAATTGCTGTAGCTCACGTGCAACCTGTGCAAGCAGCAGGACCAGCACAACCACAACAACCTCCCGCTGGAGGACAACCAGGTGGTGGAGGCAGACAACCACAACAACCTCCCACCGGAGGACAACCCGGCGGTGGAGGGGGTGGTGGAGGCGGAGGAGGTGGAGGAGGTGGCGGAGGCCAACCAGCAGCAGGACAACAAGCTGCAGGACAAGCTGCAGCCACACCACCTCGCATGGAACCCCTTAAAGGAATGATACCCCAAATCTTCAAAGGCGACAGAAAAGATGCCGAACAATTCATGCAACAGTTTGGAGCCTATCGATTCCTCAATAGACACAACTCCACCTTTACAAATAAGGCAGAAATGGTGGCCTATGCCCTCACCTTCATCAAAGGCCCACAAGTGAACGATTGGGCCTATGATATGGCGGACCAGTTATCCATCAAAGTAGAAGGAAACCCAGTTACAGGAGATCCCCTGACACATGCCAAAGGAGACCAAGCCCTCTGGGATTGGTTTGCACAATCTTTCAGAGACGCCTTCACAGATTTGACTAGGAAGCAAGACGCCTACTCCTGCCTCACCAAGATGGAACTAAACATGGACAAAGTTGACACGTCCATCACCCTCTTCAAACGCCTTATCAGAGAAGCAGGATGGGGACCCAATGCAGAAGGAACAATCAGACTATTCCAAGACATCCTACCTGTCGGACTCCACCGCACCATACGCCAAAGAGAAATACTACCTGCCACTCTTGAAGAGTGGTATGAAGCCGTTAGAAAAACAGTCCAGAGATGGCAGGACCTTAATGACAACATAGGACCTAAAGGAGGACCTGGACATATCTCCACCAGAGCAAACAGGATGCACAGATACCAGAAAGCACCCCCTCCAAAGAAGCATAAGGACCCTGATGCCATGGATATTGACGCTATCCACACAACCGGAAAACTATCCGACAAAGAACACACCTGACTTATGAAGGAAGGGAGATGCTTCCGTTGCCGCAAGCTAGGACACATGTCACGAGCATGTCCTGAAAAGGGCAAGGACAAAGGGAAGAACCCCAAACGACCCCGCAGCTCTCAAGGACAGTACATTAAAGACAAACCTAAGGTCTGCATGGCGGTGATCAATGAAGACAAAGAAGACCAGCACAGCGAGGCTGAGACCTCAACCACGGCACCACCTTCCTACACCAAAAAGGACATCCTACAATAGATCAGAGGAATGTCCATTGAAGACTGCGAAACTGTTACCGTCCCCTCGACCCTGGGACTTCCCCCCCTCGATCGACGGAGACGTTAGCCGCGAGGACAGCCCCATGGAGTTAGACGAGCCCGAGGGAGTGGTAAGCCTTGACTAAGTATGTACGCCTGTATGCCTCACCTGATGTGGACGGACTACATGAGTCGCCTTGTGACTCAGCCCTATGTACGTGACTCGCAGCCCCGTATCGTCGTGTTCCTGTGCCCTGTACCCTGTACCCTGTGCCCTGTGCCCCGTACTCTGTAGTAGTATAAGTACGACTCAACCGTGACCCTAGGTCGCTAAGTTGAGTCTCCTGTCCGTCTTACAACGGCAATATCATCTATTCCCCACTCTCAGCCAGAAGGCGGCCGCTAAGAGCCTTGTCATCTCTACCTCGAGTCTATATGTTATCATCGTGTAAGCAGCGGTGACAGAAACCCTCTACAAGGAGATGTCTGCTCAGGCAGATTTTTAGGTAGCTCAAATGTTACCGTCCCCTCGGCCCTGGGACTTCCCCCCTTCAATCGACGGGGATATCAGCCGCGCGGATGACCCGATGGAGTTGGACGACCCCGAGTAGTGGTAAGATCGGACTAGTGTTATTAGTGTACGCCTCGCCTGATGTGGATGGACTACATGAGTCGCCTTGTGACTCAGCCCCTATGTACGTGACTCGCAGCCCCGTATCCTCATGCTCCGCGCCCTGTGCCCAGTATTCCGTACCCTGTACCCTGTAGTAGTATAAGTATGACTCTCTAGTGACTCTAGGTCGCTAAGTTGAGTCTCCTGTCCGTCTTACGACGGCAATAGCATCTCTTTCACCACTCCTAGCCAGAAGGCGGCCGCTAAGAGCCTTGTCACTACCACTCCGAGTCTACTCGTTATTGTTGCGTAAGCAGCGGTGACATTAGACTCAACTTTCTTACCATCACGGAGGCCCCACCCAAGGAATACCTCACGGACTTTGGGGACGACGACAAACCACCAAAGAACGCGCACCTACGCAGAATCGACAAAGGAGTCATCCCCGGATACGACGGGATAGCAATACTATACCACCCCGACACAACCAAGAAAGCACAGGACTGCATAGACGGAACCCACGTCTGGATACACAACGAGAAAGGAGTCCTCACCCAAGTCTACCTCGAAGAAGACGGCGACAAATTCAAACTAGTGCAAGGACCCAGAAGACCCGATATCGAGGCCCACAACGAGCTAAACGCGCAAGAAAGACGCAGACGCAGACGCGAAGGAGGAACATTCCTACCCATTCCCCTTGACTCCGACTCAGACGCCGAAGACAACACTCGACCGCCGTCCCCTGTTTCCACAGATCAACAACCCAACTCACCTACCACTGACGGAGAACCCACAGAGGATCAGACCAACACCGTCATCAGAAATTCTCCACTCATCGACACTCGACCATTCGCTTCATTGATACGCGAACACGCCATGGCAACCGCCACAGCAACCACCACTACCGCCACCACAACCACCAAACCCAAGATAGTAGCCTCCGTGCAGAAGAAGCTAGACACGGCAATGAAGCGACAACCAAGTAACAACCCCGGAGGAGGAGGAGGAAACCCCGGAGGGGGAGGAAGCAACCCCGGAGGAGGAGGAGGCAACCCCGGAGGAGGAGGAGGCAACCCCGGAGGAAACCCCGGAGCCCCCAACCCTCCGGCCGCACCACCGATGCCCCCAGCAAACCAAGACGCCCGCCTCATGGGAAGCGCCCCCACGGAGTTTGACGGAGACCGAGCGAAAGCGGACCAATTCATAAACGAGCTACGACACTACTTCCGCGTAAATGCCACAGTCCCCGGCCTCCAATCCTGGATCCGCCGCGTAGCGATAGCACTAACATTCATCAAAGGCCCAACCGTGGACGAATGGGCCCTCAACCAAGGAGATTGGGTGGACCGATTGGACCCACTCATTGAAGATGTCCCGGACGTTTGGATACATTTCCTGAACGAATTCCGAAATCAATTCCAAGACACCCAAGCCGAAGAGCGAGCACGCCTGCAGATCGAGAACATGAAAATGAAGTGGCCCGAAGTCGATCAATACATCCAAGACTTCGAAAGGGTCGCCCGAAAGGCCGAGTACCCGCTCACGGCGCCCGCAACCGTCAGGTACTTCCTGAAAGGACTAACCAAGTCCATCGTCAACGACATAGTCAAACCTCCCAAGGTCAATACCTATGCGGAAATCAAACAGCGAGCAATCGACAGCGTAGCATCCCAACTCCTCATCTACGAGATGTTCAAACAGGACAAGGGCACCACGAACCGACCACCATCGTCGAGATGGAACCGATTCGCACAGCCCAACCCTACCAACCAACAAACCAGCCGCCCCAATATCAGAGGATATAACTCCACCAACGCCCCCCACCACTTAAACAACGCCCCCGTCCCCATGGACGTCGATGCAGACCGAGCGCGCGCCAATCGAAACAACAACTGGAGGAACCGAAACCCCCAAGGAAGGACGGTCCAAATGCAAGACGAGCAAGGAAACGTCTATCAAGTAAACGTCGCCCAAACCCAACCAACCGACAGAAACCCCCGCAACGCTGATCGAGCCCCCTGCGGCGCCTGCTACGAATGCAACCAAGTCGGACACTTCGCGTGCAATTGCCCCAACCGAAAGAAGAAGCCGCGTGTAGCCACGGCACAACTGGTCGACTGGATGTCAGACACCACGACCACCAACGAGAACCCGGTAGACGAAATAGCCACCAGACTGGCAGCTATGTCCACCGACCAACGAGACCAAGTAGCAGCGCATTTCGGAGGAGGGATAGTAGCAGCCGAGGAAGAGGGTTTTCAGGACGCCTAACCAGTTCGGCCTTGGTTAGGGCATTAAGTACAAGGAGCGTGTATCTGTCGAACCGTCGATCAATGACAATTCGCGTTTATTTAAACTCCTTGTTCAAGAGGGCCGAAACCTCTGCACTACTAGACTCCGGCGCCACGGAGAACTTCATCAACCCAAATTACGCAAGAGAACTCAAGCTACCAATCGAAGAACTGACAGAACCCCGCAAAGTATTCAACGTAGACAGGACACAGAATCGCCACGGACAAATCACCCACTACACCGACCTGGATGTACGAACAGGCGACCAAACGCGCACAATGCGCTTCTTTCTCACTAACCTAGGCGAACAGAAAGTAATCCTAGGCTACCCATGGTTCGCCACAGTCCAACCAGTCATCGACTGGGCAAAAGGATGGATCGCCTACGAACAACTACCCGTCGTCATCAAAGCCAGAATCAAACGAACAACGACGAAGATCCAGACCGCCACAGCAACGGACCGACAAACACTAGCTTCAAAGCTAGCTGAGAAACACGCGGTCCAACCTTCGCCGATCCCAAAAGAATACCACCGACACTCGTTCGTGTTCAGCGAAGCAGAATCAAAGCGATTCCCGCCACCACGAGAATGGGACCACGCCATAGAGCTAAAGCCAGGCCACCCAGAAAACATGCCAGGGAAAGTATACGCCCTGACCCAACCAGAACAAGAAGCACTCGCAACGTTCCTCCAGGAACACCTCGATAAGGGATACATTACCGAGTCCAAAAGCCAATTCGCAGCCCCATTCTTCTTCGTCAAAAAGAAAGACGGGAAACTCCGACCAGTACAGGACTATCGAAAGCTCAACGAGTGGACCCGCCGAAACGCCACACCACTCCCACTCATCCCCGAGCTTATCGCGAGAGTCAGAGGAGCCAGCCTATTCACCAAATTCGACATTCGCTGGGGATATAACAACATACGAATACGCGATGGGGACCAATGGAAGGCAGCGTTCGTCACAAACCACGGCCTCTTTGAACCACAAGTAATGTTCTTCGGGATGACCAACTCCCCAGCCACCTTCCAGACCATGATGAATGCGCTATTCAGAGAGGAACTCCGACAAGACTGGCTGTCGATCTACATGGACGACATCCTCATACACACCCGGTCAGACCTCCCATACCACCGAACAAGAGTCCACCAAATCCTTGACAAGCTACGCAAACACGACCTCTTCCTCAAACCAGAGAAGTGCGTCTTCGAGAAGAAGGAAGTCGAGTTCCTAGGCGTCATCCTAGGCCACAACACCATACGGATGGACCCAGCCAAAGTACAAGGAGTAGCAGACTGGAAATCCCCACGAACAGTCCGAGACGTCAGAGCCTTCCTGGGATTCACAGGATACTACCGATACTTCATCAAAGACTACTCGAAGATCGCAAGACCACTAATCCACCTCACCAAGAAAGCGACACCATTCGCATGGGGAGAAGCCCAAATCAAAGCCTTCGAAACCCTCAAAACACACATGTGTCAAAACCCAATCCTACGACAACCCGACTACACTAAACCATTCTTCCTCGCTACAGACGCGTCCGCGTACGGCGTGGGAGCCGTACTCTTACAGGAGGGAGATAAACACCCCAGAAAAACCTCACCAACCAAACACCCCATAGCTTACTACTCCGCAACGTTCACCCCAACCGAACGCAACTACGACATCTACGAGAGAGAACTCCTAGCATTAATGAAAGCCCTAGCCCACTGGCGACCCCACCTGGCAGGATCAACAATCCCAGTCACAGTCCTCACCGACCACGCAAATCTAACCTTCTGGAAATCCCCACGCAAGGTAAACCGCCGGGTAGCACGATGGTTCGCAGAACTCCAGGAGTACCACCTCAAGATCCAACACGTGCCAGGGAAACTCCATACCTCGGCAGACCTCCTCTCCCGACCCCCAGGAGTGGACAAGGGCGAAACAGATAACCAAGACCTAACCCTCCTCCACCCAGACGCCTTCATCAGACTATCCACCACCGAAGACCCTAAAGACGAATGGTGGGAACTAGAACGACGGATAGGAACGACGCAGCGAAAGTACCCCGCCGAAATCGCAAAGTGGATCAAACGACACAAGGCAACTATGACCCACTCGCACAACGACAACAACCTAAAGCACTGGCGCGTACAAGGCAGAATCGCCGTCCCACCAGACGACACCCTGAAAAAAGAAATCCTCCATCGATTCCACGACCTGGAAATCAGAGGACACCCAGGGCGAGACCCCACCATCACAATCATCTGCCGACACTTCTGGTGGCCAGACATGAACGAATGGATTGCACAATATATAAAAGGATGTGCCAGATGCCAACAAAGCAAAAACCTCACAAAACGGACAAAGGTACCCCTCTACCGCATCCCCACATCGACCAACGCACTCCCGTTCCAGACCGTAGCGATGGACCTGATCACCCAACTCCCGACCAGCAAAGGGCACGACGCCATCCTCACGATAGTAGACCACGGGTGCACAAGAGCGGCCGTATTCCTCCCCTGCAAAACAACGATCACCGGGCAAGAAGTGGCCAAACTATACTACGACAACGTCTACCGATGGTTCGGCCTGCCCGATAAGGTCATATCCGATAGAGACCCCCGATTCACATCCTTCTTTGCAAAGGCACTCGCCCAACAACTAGGGATCAAACAAAACGTGTCTTCAGCGTTCCACCCCCAAACAGACGGACTATCAGAACGAACAAATCAGTGGATAGAACAGTACCTCCGCCTGACCACCAACAGTGCCCAAACTGACTGGAGCGATTGGCTGGGAATAGCCACCACGGTGCACAACAATCACAAGAACGCCACCATCAACATCGCCCCATCAGAAGCACTTCTCGGCTACACGCCTCGCCTACACCCTACAGACCCACCTCCATCACTGAACCAACACGTGGAGGACAGGAAGCAGACCGCACTCGAAAGGCGTGCACAAGCAATCGAAGCTATCAACCGCACCGCCCATCAAACGCCACCACCCCAGTTCAACGTGGATCAAGAGGTCTGGCTCGAGGCTAAGAACCTCCGGTTACCCTACCAGACCCCCAAACTAGCCCCCAAACGACACGGCCCCTTCCGCATCAGTAAACAGGTGTCGCCGGTGGCGTATCAACTCCAACTACCCAACGCCTGGAAGATCCATGACGTGTTCCATGCCAGTCTCCTCACCCCTTATCGAGAAACCCTACAACACGGCCCCAATTACATCAAGCCACCCCCCGAACTAATCGAGGGCGAACACGAGTACGAAGTCGAGGCCATCGTTAATCACCGTCTCTACGGGAAGCGGAAGACCCTCCAATACCTCCTCAAATGGAAGGGATACCCAGACACGGACAACACATGGGAACCGGCCCCCCAAGTACACGCCCCCGCACTGATCAAAGAGTACCATCAAAGGCGCCCACTCGAGCAACCGCATAAAAGGACGGGTCTGAGGACTCGAAGCAACATCCTCTCCCCACACTCCAAACCACCATGCCCTACCAGACCATCCATCTCTCCCCCGCTGAAAACACCGACTATGCTCCCGCCTCGCCCACCGACTCCTATGCCTCCACCGAGGCCCTCTTCATCCCCGCCCCAGGGACCCCCTATCAGACGACCGGTTCCAATGGAGCCCTTCCTCTTGTTGAGGACCCCGCGCCCACTAACTCAGCACGGGTGCTTGCAGTGGACCTCGCCGTCGGCGCTACGCAGCCAGCCATACCCCTATCACCCTGAGCCGTTAGCGCTATCGTCGAGGGACAAGCCGACGCCCTCACGGCTCCAGTTCTCCTCCGCATGGTCCGCGGTCTCATCATCACCGCCAAGCGCACCGAAGACCAGATGGAAGCCGTTAGGTTCACGGCCGAGGAGCAAGCCGCGGAACTCGAACAGAGCCGGGACCAACGCGACATCCTCGCCCTCGGCGCCAGGACCCTCCAGCTCGACTGCGAAGCCAAGACCGAAGCCCTCCGCCTCGCCGACCTCACCATCCGCCGCCTGGCCAGCCAACCCGCGAGGGCGGACACTCCGCAGGGTATTCAGTCTGAACCCCCTGCCGGCTTTATCGAGAATAACGGCCAGCTCCACTACTTCTCCATCCCCCTCCAAGGCGGCAGCAACGACCGCCGCATCGCCCCCTACATCCAACTTCTCGACGGACCCGTTCCCCGCGCCGCTGGTACCCTGGGAGGCCCTGACGACCCTGTCTTTACTACAGAGGTCTACGCCCAGCCCAGTTCCAATGTCGGTGTCGCCAATCCGCCGGTACCCAAGTGGCTACTCCGTGCCATCGACGGAGACTCCGAGATCTTCGATGCCTTCGCATTGGAGGTCCAGGATACGACCCAGGACTGGGGTCTCTACACGGACATCTGCCGCTACCACCACACTGACGTCGAGCTCACCAATATCGCCTCCCGCCTCCGCGCCCTCGAACCTGAAGAGGCCGAGACCCGCAACACCCTCGCCAACTGCCGCCGCCGCCTCCGCGCCGCCAACGCCGGAGAAACCCTCGCCCACCTCGCCGGCAACGACGCCGATCGCCACGACCAACGTCATGGGGCGGGGATCATCCGCTACGCGACGCGTGGTCGCGCTCGCATCTAACCGGAGGGTGATGTTACCGTCCCCTCGGCCCTGGGACTTCCCCCCTTCGATCGACGGGGATATCAGCCGCGCGGATGACCCGATGGAGTTGGACGACCCCGAGTAGTGGTAAGATCGGACTAGTGTTATTAGTGTACGCCTCGCCTGATGTGGATGGACTACATGAGTCGCCTTGTGACTCAGCCCCTATGTACGTGACTCGCAGCCCCGTATCCTCATGCTCCGTGCCCTGTGCCCAGTATTCCGTACCCTGTACCCTGTAGTAGTATAAGTATGACTCTCTAGTGACTCTAGGTCGCTAAGTTGAGTCTCCTGTCCGTCTTACGACGGCAATAGCATCTCTTTCACCACTCCTAGCCAGAAGGCGGCCGCTAAGAGCCTTGTCACTACCACTCCGAGTCTACTCGTTATCGTCGCGTAAGCAGCGGTGACATCAAAGCCGACGGCCTGGCTTAGAGCAATTGGATTGCAAGATACAATGTACATTAGGAAACTCTCGACTCTGAATATGAATGTTTCTTTCCGCACTTCACAATCCAAGGCCGACAAATCAGCTCTCATTGACAGTGGAGCCACAGACAACTTCATCGATGAAGAAACATGGAAACGACTAGGGATCGGGAAAAAGGAATTAGCCCGACCAGTTACGGTCCACAACATTGACGGGACCGAAAACAAACAAGGAAAGATCACTCATTACTGCTGGCTCTGCATCGCTAAAGGAGAAAAGCATATGCTCCAACGATTTTACATCACAGCTCTAGGAAAGGACCGCATCATCCTAGGCTGACCCCTTCCTCTACAACTTCAACCCCAAAATCAATTGGAAAACAGGGAAGGTTCTGGGAGAACCTGTACAACTCCAAAGTAGTCGTTACATGCATGTTGCCAAAAGAATCTTCTTCATGCAACGAGAAGCGGTTAAACAAGTAGGAAAACCAAAGGAAGGAGAAGCCATCTACGTGCAACGCACCAATATCGCACAAGAATGGGCCCAAAAGGCAGACCAAAACAAAATCCACCTTACCCTCGACACTATCCCCAAAGAATACCGCAGACATCAAAAGGTATTCTCGGAAGAAGAAGCACGCCACTTCCCACCCGTGCAGTCAGAAGATATGACGATCAAACTAACCCCTGATGCACCAAAAGAGTTAAACTGCAAGGTGTATCCTTTGTCAAAAGACAAACACGAACTCCTCCAGGAATGGATCCTTGAAGAGGAAGAGTTGGGATGAATTTATGAAGGCCCCTCACCATACACCACACCGGTCTACTTCATTAACAAGAAGGATAGCTCGGAAAAGCAGATCATCATGGACTATTGACAGCTCAACAAACATACAGTACGCAACAACAACCCCTTACCAAACATTCAATCGGCATTAGAAAGGCTACATGGGAAATTACTTTTCTCAAAGTTCGACATCCGCTGGGGCTATAACAACATCCGTATCGCAGAAGAAGACCAACAAAAAGCAGCGTTTAAAACCCCACAAGGCACCTACATCCCATGTGTCATGTACTTCAGCCTTACCAACGCCCCACCTCTCTTCCAACAAACCATGCACAGAGACTTCTGCCCCCTGCTCCAGAAGTACCCTGAAAACTTAGGAAACTATATGGACGATTGGTGGATAGCCACGGCCAATGACAAAGAAGGAAAGGAACTCCACAAACAAATTGTCCACGAATTCCTCGACAAAATGGAAGAGTGCTCCTACTTCTTGAAACCTAAGAAGTGCCAATTCGAAAAGGAAGAAATGGAGATCCTTGGATGGTTGGTGGGCAGCAGACGAGTGCACATTGATCCGGCCAAAGTAAAAGGAATTTCAGAATGGCCAAGAACCCTCCGATCGGTAGAAGAAGTGAGAAAAATGCTGGGAGTGTTGGGATATCAGAGGCCCTTCATCCAAGGCTTTGCATCCATTGCAAGGCCCCTACATGACCTCACAAAAAAGGGAACCCAGTTCTGCTGGACCCAACAATGCATGGATGCCTTGGAAGAACTAATCAAACGGGTAACCACAGAACCAGTCCTCTGGCACCCAGACCCAGCTAAACCCTACAAACTCGAAGTGGATGCATCAGCCTTTGCCCTGGGAAGTATCCTCTATCAAAGGGATGATGACAACAGACGCTGTGCGGTCGCTTACCACTCAAAGGCACTAAACCAAGCCGAGAGGAACTACTCCATCGGAGATCGAGAATTCCTGGCCATCATCAAAGGCCTCAAATGTGTTCGGCCCCTAGTTATGGGATCACCCCATAAACTCACGATTTACACAGATCATGACAACCTCTGCTACTATCGGCACCCAAAAAAGTTGAACTGCCGTGTGGCTCGCTACATTGCGTTCCTAGTGGACTTTGATTTCAAACTTGTGCACCTCCCAGGAAAAAGAAACCAAGCAGACCCACTATCTAGACACCCTGATCACAACAATGGGTCAACAGATAACAAGGAAACCACAGCACTCCCAAATGAACTATTTGCAAGAGCAATTGAGATCACCATCCTGGAGCGCCAGGTCCACCAATTGCAAAGGGAGAATAACAAACTTTGCCTAACATGGAAAAAGAAGTACGGAATCTACCAAGACAAGTGGAAGGTCTGGTGGAAAGCGGGATCCTTAGTTGTCCTGGACAATAGACAACTACGACGCACCTTCCTACAGGATTATCATGATGCACCTACATCAGGGCACTTAGGAGTCTGGAAGACTTACCAAGCATTAAGACGCGACTACTTGATAAGCTCCATCTCTAGTACGGAGAGAGGTGAGGTGTTTTACGGACCGACAGACTGGCTAGGGATCACGTGATCCCCTGACTCCTGTACGATGCACGCGTGGCTCACCGACTGGACTGGCTGACTGAAATTCTTACTGTACCGCTGACTGATGACTGACTGATGGATGACTCACAAGTGCATCATGCTTACTGTACGATAGGGTGGATGACTGATCCCTTACAAACCGGCTTAGCAACCGGTTCTGAGACTATTAGTCATACTAAGTTCGACTCTGTATATATACGACTCTGTACGAACAGTTGAGCCTTAAGCTCGACTTTGCTTTGCAATCGCAGCCTCTTGTACACTCCTGTTCACTGTGCAGCCCCTCTCTACTCTTCCATTCATACTTCAAAGGTCCTTAAAGGCGGACCTTTGCCTTCGAAGCTTAGTGATTGGGCTATACCAATCAACACACATCTCGGGAGTCTGAACACGTGCTCCGGCATGCTTCGGACCGCACACTTTCCTAAACCATCAGGTGTGCACGAAGCCCTGCTGCGGGCTTAACACTACTGGTGGCCGAACTTACACAAAGATGTAGAAGACTACGTAAAAGGATGCACAACCTGCCAAGTGGTAAAAACCATCACACACCGCAACGTGCCCCCTATCGCACCAATCGGACCAGGGGAGGACACCACCCCTTTCACCACCATCACGGTCGACTTTATTACCAAGCTACCCGAATCGCACGGCTGTGATACAATCCTCACCATCACTGATCATGACAGCACTAAAGCCATAATTCTGATCCCGTGCTGAGAAGACATGGGAAGCGAAGAAGTCACGAGACTCTTCAGAGATCATGCCTTTCCCTATACCAGAATCCCCAAAAGAATCATCTCCGACAGAGACACGCGGTTCACATCACAATTCTTCAAAGAACTCTGCACCCAATTGGAAATCAAACAAAACATGAGCTCGGCATACCACCCCCAGATGGATGGACAGTCTGAAAGAACAAACCAAACAGTGGAAACAATCCTGCGAATCTTCTGCAACCATCAACAAGACAATTGGGTGGACTGGCTCAAAATCGCCCAGTACATGATCAACTCCTGTCCCTTGTCCACTACAAAGAAACCTCCTTACAAATTATGGATGGGATTCATACCCCACACCCATCAACCCACACGTGTCGGAAACGTACCGGCAATTGAAGAACGAAAGGCCCAGCTTCTAGAAGCCAGAAAGAACGCCCAAGAAGCCATCAGTAAGACACAATCCCTTTGGTCAAAAGACCCACGCTTCCAATGATACCGCATGGATCAGAAGGTCTGGTTAGAAGGAACTCATCTCTGCACCACACATCCAACGACCAAATTAAGGGCCAAGCGCTTTGGACCCTTCAAAATTACGGAAGTACTCAGCGCTGTGACGTACAGACTGGACCTCCCACCCGTGTGGAAGATCCACAATGCATTCCACGCAGCTGTCCTCCACCCATATAAGGAAACGGAGCTCCATGGACCTAATTTCACTGAAGCACCACCTGACCTGGTGGAAGGACACGAGGAATGGGAAGTAGACAACGTGTTGGCCTCGAGGCACACCGGTAGGAAGAAGGTGTTGCAATACCTAGTCGTATGGAAAGGATTCTCAGAAGCACACCACTCTTGGGAACCAAAAAGGAATTTAGGCAATGCCGCCCTCAAGGTAAAAGAATTCCACGATAAGAACCCCAAGGCCATTCGTCAAATGGTTATAAACCCCCAAGGAGTCGCAATGGAATCCCCACTGCTCCCAGACATCACTACACTCTGCACACAATTCGAGAACTTGTCCCTCATGTCCTCACATTATAGTTCACCGTCCCCTGCTACTCGCAACACTATGTTGGCGGTCGACACGGAGGAAGTCGCAGTGTTGGAAGCTTCGCTCCACCCCCCGACAGAAGCACCCCCAACCTTCCCAGAAGAACCTGCTTACACCCCGCCAGCGGAGAACCCCCCTGACATCAACCAAGAAGGATATCTTCGCCTCTCACCCTCGGGCTATAGCCTCAATCTCACTAGCCATCCTCCTAGCCCCGAACCACTTCCAATTCCTCCCCCTCAAATCCATCCACTTCCCCAAGATAACCCTAACGACCCCCGCAACCGCATTCATGGGCTTAGTGACTTTGCAAGGGAATGACTTTTCCATTCTATGGCAGGGCTAGCCGCCGCACAACTCATGTTAGCGAGGCAGGAAGAAACGGAGCATCCCTTGGTCGTAGATCCAGACACCCATGAGGTCCACAGTGTCACCGCTGCTTATGCAACGATAATGTATAGACTCGGAGTGGTAATGACAAGGCTCTTAGCGGCCGCCTTCTGGCTGGGAGTGGGAGAATAGATGATATTGCCGTCGTAAGACGGACAGGAGACTCAACTTGGTGACTTAGGGTCACAAGAGAGTCGTACTTATACTACTACAGGGTACAGGGTACGGGGTACAGGGCATAGGGCACAGGGCACAAGGCAACACGACGATACAGGGCTGCGAGTCACGTACATAGGGCTGAGTCACAAGGCGACTCATGTAGTCCATCCACATCAGGTGAGGCGTACAGTCATACATACTACTCGAGGCTTACCGCTCACTCGGGTCCGTCCAACTCCATGGGGCTATCCTCGCAGCTAACGTCTCCGTCGATTGAGGGGGGGAAGTCCCAGGGTCGAGGGGACGGTAACACACAGGGTCGCCACCCCACTCTCCACACCTTCCAACACCAGCATGCCCTCCACCCCCGCAACCACAGCCAACAGCCTCCCCTCTCATTATTCCATCGAGGTCGAGGTCGACGACCTGGTGCAAACCCATCCCCAAGAAGACTGGATCAGATTTGATCCAGATTTACATCACACACAAATTCAAATCCCGGCCACTGAAGCTGCGCCCAACGAGAAGGTGCCCGCTCACTTCATCCGCTTCAGGGTAGAACCCATCATGGGTGAGCCCACCATCTACAGAACTATGGGAAGGGGTCGACCTATCTATGCCGAATGTTTGGAGGCCACCCCAGCCAGTTGGGCCACACCTGCCAATTACCAAGATGACAGTTACTTCCAGTTGTTAACCGAAGAAAGAATGATCGGGGGACCCCTCGAGAGAGCAATAGAAGATTTGGGAGATTATGGGGTCAAGGCCGACATCATGTGCCTCCGGAACCTGGAGTCGGATCAGCACAAGCTCGCCCTCTGCTTACAGGAAGTACAGGCTTTGGAGGCTTACACTCAAAAGAGGAGGGCAGAGTTTGGGATGTACCAGCTGGCCCACGTCAGACGTACCAAGGCGGTCTGACAGCGCCTCGTTAGGGCGAACGCCCGAGAACGCCTCCTGCAACTGGTAGACGAGGATAGCGAAAAGGGGGAATTGGCATGGCAACACCGAACCAACCGCAGGCAGGAGGCCCCATATCACGAGACCGGGACCCTACGGTTGAGGGGTGGGGCGCACAGCACCATTTCCTGGAACAGCGAAAATGCGCAAGATGACACCCTGGCGCAAGACGAATATGAAGAGCGCCGCTGTTGTTCCTACTGCCCCTGGTTCGATCACATTTCCACCCACTGTGAGACCCCTCATTTCCTCTGTTCTACCCGCACCTCTGGATGGTGTCACATACCACGCCACCATCGCTACTTTCACGCCCAAATGCCGAACACCTGCCCTTATGG